>PPHD01004643.1:0-26286 GCA_002909625.1 Bambusicola thoracicus | reverse complement strand
AAATGAAAAAAAAAAAAAATCCAAATACTTGGGAAAGGTGCCAATTTGACAGCTCTGGAGAATGAAATAATCTAATCATCCCCCGAGCATGGGCAGCAGCAGGACAGGCTTCCCCCAGTAACATACCTCAAACGTGACCTGGAAAGACTGTTGACAGAAATGGGGCACACAACCGTCGTAGTCTAATGACTCCTTGCCTTTTCTGCTGAGACTGCTAAAAGGGCTCCTGCCGAGCCCCAGCTGCGGCAGAGATACGGACACCTGTCTGCTAGGAACGGCGCAGGACCTGCCAAACTCCTGTCACCCGCTAAGCACCCGCTGCAGCCAGCGACTCTCAGCTCATTGCTCAGCCTGGCCTGACCCACCTTGGACACGCTCCACTCCAGCCCACGAGATGTAAACAGGGGGTGCTGTGTTTAGTCTCTAGCTTTGGGCTTTCGCTGCACCAGCACTCAGGCCCAAAAGGAGTCAGTCCCTGGCTGCTGCATGGAGTGGAGGCCTGGATTTTTCAGGCTCCGTTTCCTAAGATAGGAGAAAAGCCTGCAGGAGAAGAGGCCTGCCATCTCTCTTCCTCTCCATAATCCCTCCGTTTGCATGCCTTTGCAACAAGCCTCTGCACTGCAGTGCCTGGGGTCCCAGGCAAAGGAGGAGGAAAGGCCCCTGGGCCTCGTTGTGAAAGCTCTGCGGGGCTGCCAACTCTGCCTGCTCAGGCTGCAAGGGTCTAAACTAACACAACTCACCTCCTTGATGATTCTGTGCACCACAATATCTTTTACTTCCGAAGCAAAGCCACACGAACATCCCTCCTCCAATCCCAACATCACAAGGGACTGCTGAGCACAGAGGAAGCCTTGCATTACATATTAAGCCAAGAGCCTCAGACACTCCCACATCTATCTCACACAACCAGGTCCTCCTCCTCTCGTCCCAGGCTGCTTCTAGCTTCCTTTCCCCCTCCCAACCAGGCTGTTCTCCCTCATTCCTATCACAGGATGGGGCAGGAGCCAGCACAAAGACAGTCATGTCAGAAGAGAAGATCCAATACAATGATCTTGTACAGGTGACAAGCAAGGGAACTTGCTTCTCCCAGTCCCTCAGGAGCCAGAAACTCTTCATCTTTCCCTCCCACATACACCAAAAAACTTGTTTAATTTTCAGCACCCCAGTATTAGGCACACAAGCAACTGGGTTCATAAGGGTTAATACTGGTTACTTGCCTGAATAGTGACTTAACTACTGCCATTCCTCACTCTTAGAGGTTACCCGACTACTCCACACATCAATACATTTCAAGATGTGATGTAAATGCAGACAAACACTCTTATGTTTGGAGTTAACACAGTCACAAGATCCCGTGTATCATGTGTTGGCAAGCACAGGCACCAACAGCAAATGACCCACCCTTAAGCCTGACCGTTTGCTGTTAATCATTACAGGAGTGTTGCACTTTCCAGTCAGTACAATCAAAGCATGCAAGTTCTTTGAAATCCCTACACTAGATGATTCCAGCCAAGATCAGCTCCTTTACAAGTCATACAGATTTCAAGGTATGATGTCCTCCAGACGTATGAACACACGCACTGGAATGCCTTGAAAATAAGTCACTGGAAGGTTAACTACAACACTGCAATGCTAAAACAAACCTCTGCCTTAAAAACAGAAGGGAGGCAGGAATGCCACAGCAACAGTGAAAGCAGAGATGTACTGCATGTACATAGTCTCTCAGAGAAGTGTTTTTCTGTATAAACATATTCCTCAAAGCTTTTTTTATGTTTGCAATGTGTTCATAACCATGAAGAAATTCAAGGTTAGAATAGCGCTATGCCATCACATAATTTGTGCATCCCTGGCTCTAAAGGGCTGACCCTCAGCACCAAGCAGATGGGGAGTTTCCAAGGGAAATCTGTGATACAGAAACAATCTGGTGCAGAAAATGTGTGGGTGCTTCAAGCAACCACATACTTTTGTCATAGAATCATTAAGGAAGAGGTAAAACTGAGAGGCTGCACCCTGTGTGCTGCCCTCCTATAAAGGCTGATGTAAAACTGAGATCCTGGCTCTGTAGGATCGAAGTCCCACAGCCTTCTCTACAGATCAGCTTGCTAGCTCTTCTGCCCTGACTCCATTCTTGTTTAGGTCATTCCACTCTACCTCCCCAAATTCCTTTCTGGAAGAAATCAAGAGCAAATACAGTCATCAAAGTATTTGCTGACTCCAGGAAATGGATACTACCATATTCACAGATAATTTTATAACTTCCCAGCCACTGCTCATCAATTTGAGCTCCACTGATATAAATAGTAATAGTTTACCATTATTTTTTGAGTTCATAATCACTGAAAATACTCTGCATGAAATGTAAGAGATGCTAAACAGGTCTGTTACACTTTTAAGCCCTTAACATAGGATCATACTTAGGGCACTGTAAAGGGGGAAGGAAAAAGGAAGAAGGCTCTCTCACTTGTAACCAAGGTCCATGTGCTGCATAGGGGTGCTCCTCTGTAGCAAATGCTCCTTCTACTCCCGTTGATACAAACGTGATTGCTGTGTCCCCTGTAATACTTTTATACGTAAAGTGCCGTCCATGTAAGAGCCTCCCCCTGGGAATAAAACATATGTGTGTGAACTGAAAGGCTGTGAGCAGCATTCAACAGATCGATGAAGATGTATCACTACAGCTTCTGTCATAAGCATATGAAGCCATCCGGAGGTAGCAACTATTAACTTTTTAGGAACATATGACTGATTGGCCCATCACAAGTCTCCTTTTGAGGCAAGTTCTCTTTTATCCCCCCCATATAATGCAGGGCCTTGTTTCAGAACTAGAACAGTCTAACTGGATCCCATTGCATGTGTGTCCCCATGATGAAGCCCTGATGCATGTATAGACAGGAGACTGTCAGTCTTTCAGGAACAAGAAAACCACAGGAGAGGGTCCAGACTCCACATCACATGGCAGTGAGACGATGCTTTTGTCAGCAGGATCATCAGTGGGATCAAACTTACCTACAGTGACAATGCCTAGTAATTCAATGCCCTGGTGCTTGACAGATGTAACCTGCACTACTTATACATTTCAATAAAATACCTAGAAGATACGTATGCATGACCATTTATAGTATCAGTACCCTTTTCTTCATTCAGCGCTTTCCAGAGGGAAAGTCATGCCTGTGGTACTTAGGCTGAGTGCCTCTGCACGCAAGCATGGCTTCCAATATGCAGTTGGGAAAACTTAAGGTAAGATGTATGGCACCCAACGGGAAGGTCACAGCTGACTGATGAGTTACTGTTGGTCAGTTGAGCTGAGTTAACTGATCAGGACAGAGCGTTCACACATTTATAATGTAAAATAAAATATGTCCATGTCAGCTATTCCACTGGTTTCTCAACAGGCACAGGCGAGTGTGCACCTGCTGCTGATAACTCTGATACCACAGGCAGGTAACTCATTAAGCCAAAGTAACTCAATCACCTGCAATCATTTGTCTTATGCTAACGACTACATTTGCCACATGTATTTTTTAAAATAGTGCTGACTGAAACTGTGAGTATCTAGAAAAGTCACATACAGTGGTATGCATAGCCTAACCTTCAAAAGATAATGCACAGGGTACACACACAATGTTCTGTTCCTTCACTCATGCAAGTGACAGAATTTGACTAGAAAACACACTTGCATGTATAAACTGACTGCAAACAGGCTTTGCACAAATATTTATGTCTGAGTCCATAAGCCATAGTTAACAACTCAAGGGATTTCTTTGACAGAATATGATAAGACATCCCTTCTTTATCAGAGTTGCCAGCATTAGACTATTAATAATAAAGGCATACTAATCCTGTCCTGTTTCAGTACACTAAAATATACTGGAGAACAGAAAAAAAAGAATGAGGAACAGTCTTACCACAATGAACACACATGCAAAGAATCATCTGCTTCCAATGTGTTTTGGCAAAATTATCTCAGCTCTGGCCTTTAAAGAACCATTGCATGCATGTCTGTATGGTGAAACAATGCCACAAGGCAAAAGCTGCAGAAGCTGAGGAGGAAGGATGGCCCCACTCACCTTAGACAGAGGGGAATCAGCGCTCCAGACTCCTGGTTAAACTTCAGGTGTACGCTTTCCAGCTGTCTCGTGCGGATTAGCTCATGAGGAATGATAGCTGCTGAGCTCTCGCTTTCTAAACTGTCCTTCCGGCTTCTAAGAGAGACAAAACAGGCACACTTAGGATCCTAGCACTGTGTGCTGTTTCTGCTGTGATTCAGATCGATTGTGTCAATACTGAGCAACACAGGACCAAACTGTTATGAAGACACATCTGAGTTCTCACCCCTTCGTGGACTCAGCCTCCCACAGACTATCAGCCCCAGTATGCTGCTGCCTTTGTTTGATGACCTAGGATCAGAACTGGTGAAGACACATGCTGCATTCCACCCCAGCACACAAGAAATAGAATTTCTGGGAAGAACTGGAGAAAACCTACACTCTCTAATGCCCAAACGCTATAACATAGCTTGGAAACATTAGCAGGTATGCCTTCCCTCCCCCTTTTGCTGTGTCTGCAGGATATTTTAGGCAGTCACCTGCAGGAAAGAGTGACCTGGAATATCTTTCAGGTCTGAGGCATCCCTACAATTATATCCAAATCACTTCTTTCCACAACTCAGCTGAAAGGTTTTGAGAACTCTGTTTCCACCAG
The DNA here is from genome assembly GCA_002909625.1 of Bambusicola thoracicus. Classification (NCBI taxonomy): domain Eukaryota; kingdom Metazoa; phylum Chordata; class Aves; order Galliformes; family Phasianidae; genus Bambusicola; species Bambusicola thoracicus. The sequence continues at coordinate 21,585 of PPHD01004643.1, read as the reverse complement.
CATCAAGTGCAACAGCCAGAGACAGATTCTGCTTGTAACGAGCAGGACATACGCAGATTGCCTTCTCTTTGAAGTGGGGCTGCTTTAAGGCAATGCTTTCCTATTTTTCTCATTTCTGCAAGGCCAGCATGTCATGAAGCCGTGACTAAAGGTTATGTTGTTACACGATTAGGAACTTTGCCAGATAGAGCCCTCCAGATAATCAAGCAGGTGTATCTCAAAATACTTGACCATAAACACTTTATGTGTTCAAAGAGCAGTTACATGATAGTCCAGAAGAAAGAAGGAAGGACACAGAGTTAACAGTTTTTGAGGATGACATGAATTGATGTGATGAGTCTGACACGTGATTTATATTTTTGTCACTTGGTGTAAATAATTGAAGTAAGACTTATATTAAGTTTAGATAATTTCTATACTGCAGAATCACCAGAAGAGGAGGACAGGGAAAGCAGGGAGCTGACAGAAAGATACCACATTGTAATGTGGTTCTGTTTTGCCACACTAAAAACAAACAGCACTATTAGGCTGAGTAGTTTGCCTTTGGGAACACTGATAAACATGCTCAGATCCTTCCTCCACCCAAGCTGAGCCATCTTGAACATACATCTGGAAAAGAATATAAAGAAACAGCTTGACCTTCACAAACCCTCATGACCCATCACACCTCTACTTGACTTTACATCTGGGTGTTGTCCCCAAATTACTTCCATCAACCACACACGTAGCAATACAGTTCAGAACAGCTTCCAAAGCAGCTCAGTCTGTTGCCTCTGCCCTGTCACCCAGGCCTAGGAGAGCTTTGCACTCAGACTGCTGAGCTGCTCACTCCAATACAAAGGTACAGGCTCAGCCTCAACCTCAGCAGGGCTTGCAAACACTTTGCATGTCCAGGGCAGAAACATGCAGAGAAAACAAACCAGAATAACCCAGCTCATCTCCCTGCAAGATGAAATGTGTTTCATGTTGTGCCTTAGCCACACACAAAGGGTAACGGACGCAGCAAGGACACAGCAGGTAAAGATACAGTTTATGCACAGGGTGGGTTGATGTCAGTCAGCCAAGTGTCAGTCGGGTGGGTTAACCCTGAAGCAAAGACACAACATGCTTTGTAGTCTATAGGTGGCACTTAAAGCTGTGTTTAATCTACTTGGGCAAACATTTTACAGCTCTTTGTAGGTGGGGTCTTCAAAGAGTGGAGTGGGCCAGCATTTTGCAGGCTGATTACCTGAGAAGTGCACAGTTGATAAATGATCAGTTGACCTTAAGCTAAGCTTTGCCTGAACTTCCTTATCAGATCTTATATACACAGCGAACTGTGGGAAAGTCAGCCTGTGGTCTACTGCTTCCAATCATTCATTTATCAATCTCTACCAAAAGGGTCAGCCATTAGCAACGCATGGTTTTCAAGCAGGCCATAAGCTTGCACTCGTTAAGTGCAGCTCCAGACTTTATGCACCCTGGAGCGGATCGGGAGTTACACAGCAACGTTACTGCTGCAGACAGGAGATTGTCCCCTTCTCACCTGGATGGCTCAAGTGTGCCAGGCACGTCTCTCACCCCGGTGTCCCACAGCTGGTGCTGTAGGTCCATGTTTTGGAAGGACAGACTGCCAGAAGGCGGATCCCAGCAACCCCAGGCTCCAAAGCCCCGAAATGAAGGTGGGTTTTTCAGTTTCCACCACATGAGCCAGGACAGCTGCTAGCACAATGGGGCTGCAGTCCTGAGGGGAAACAGCCTCCGGTTCTTAATGCAATAATAGCAATGACGACAACATTCTGGAGAAAAGGGGCGAAGCTTTCTAAATCTTATTAGAAACAGCAAATGCTGTTTGTCATTATACACTCGAGAGAAGATGTTGACTAATGTATAACTATCAAACGGAACTGTCATGACTTTAAGGCTGTCAATAATTATGACTTCACATTAATAAGTAACCAGCCCTTCTGTCAAAAAGGTGAAGGAGTGAAGCAAAATGGTAGTTTATACTTTGAATGACATGAAATAATTAATCCTTTCCACAAAACTTTTCCAAGATAGTCACGGTTTCAGTGTTTCTTGTTTCCCCTTAGTGGGGCTCACACAATTTCAGCTATTTGAAGTTGAGGGTGAAACAAGAGCAGAACCCTGCCACCTTCTATCTAAGCTGTACGTTCCCAAGCAAGAGTTCTGTGTGAGTGGGCACTTCTGGCCATGTGGTGGACTAAGCACATCAAGAGGACATGGTGCGTCCCACAGCTCTGCAATATGCTTGGAGATATCCAAGTGCAAGGTGCTTGAGGAAAGTGGACACGACTTTCATCTCAGGAACACGTGCAGCGACTCTTAAAGGCTCATTAATATTCTCCCACTGGGAATAGAAATCCTTGTACTTACTCTTCCAAAGTGTGACAGTTCAGCCATCACCAGGGTCACCAGGATGTCTAGGGTGTTGCCAATGAGAAGCTCACATCATAACACACACTGTCATCCACAGCTTGTACTTTTCAGCCGTAGAAGAAAATTTAGAAGAAGTTTGCTTTCTAACACTAACATCTCTGCTTTTACGACTGTCGGCTACCCATGAGCCCTTGCTTCCTCCACCCCATCACCAAATAAACCAGCAGCAGAAACCGGTGGAGTTTTATTTGTTATGACTAAGCTCTAGCTGACTATCATGTAAAACGCTGCAAACTTTGTCTATTCCAGATTTAATACTTCATCCAACCCACACAAAAAATTCGTGTTTCTCAGTGTCCAGAAAAAACAAGTCTGCAACAGCTAGGGCTGCTGCATTTGGAAAGGCAGGAGATTTAAATGGAAGCAGCACGCCGGAAATGTCCCAGTTAAAGGACTTCGCATCTCGTGTTGTGTGAAACTGGAGGGGGGTTGGAGGAGATTAAAGCACATTTCCCTCTGATTGGGAGCTTGTGGGAGGTGTAAATGTGGGCAGTTGTCAGATTAATTCTTTAGATGATTACATTCTTTTTGTTTCTTTAAAGCTGTTTGTAGTTGGGTTTGATGTCTCCTATTCTGGGCAAGTGTATTGCTGCAGTTACCAAGGTGACTTTAGCTGACTTTCAACTATTTTTTCCAGCTTCAGTTTCTACCAGTAGTCTGCTTCTGGGCGGGGGAGAGGAGGAAATTATTATTATTATTATTTTAATCCTGTGAATGCTGATTAACAGTCCGTGAGCTTAATCAAAGCCATATTTGACTCTGAAAGCACTGTTATTGAAAGAGGGGTGGTCAAGCTGTTGCAAAGGGCTCCGCTGTGGACTGCAGCCTCCCCAGACTTCCCTTAACAGGGAGAGAGAGCCCGAGGAGGCAAACATCCCCACGCACTGTGCTCCACGATGGAAACAGCCACACGCTGCAACCTGTAGCCTCCCGGGGGCCTTCTCTTTGTATCAAAGATGAGAGTAGCTGCAATCTGCTTAATTTTATGCCAATTAGCAGCAGCCCTTGGGGGATCCTGGAAGACCGCCAATGCAATCACCAGGTTGCGCAAAGTTTGGATGTCCCCTCCTTGTAAGTCATGTTTATGGCAACCTCTTCCCAAGCAGTCCCAATGGCAGTTATTTTATGGGATTCCAGAATAACCAGGTTGATCGGATTAAGAAAGGTTTGTTTATGCTTGCATTCATGTCCTGCTTTATGATCGGGCTGTTTATCTCACAGATTTGTTACTGAAGGAGGCCACAATTCCCTTCCAAGCTCCATCACCGACACGGAACACAATTTCTCTGCATTTCCAAGCCACTGTCCAGGTACTGATATCACATAGGACAGACTCTTAGAAAATGCCCATGGCAGTGCCTCTTGAGGGTGGGTGTCCAACACATCGCTAACCTGACTTACATCACTGATCCCTGCTTCCTGGTACACGCATCAGTGCCATGACTTAGCAAATGCAGACAATTAGAGCAGGCTTACACAGCTGGGAGAGAAAGGCTGCCCCACTTTTTCTTTTCCCTTTTTTCTTCCCAACTGGGGCTATTTCAGAATTCCTCACTCTCTAATGAAGATACGGTCAAAGATCACTTAAGTGCCGGCAATCTTCCAGTGTCTTTCCCACAGTTTCCCCTGAAGGACAAACCAGCAGTTGTGGGAAAGAGCCCAGAGCATCTTGGCACACGGTGTTACGGGACACGTCATGGAGGAACAGAGGCAAGTGCAGAACCAGCGAGGAGGCTGCTGCATGGATCCTGCTGTGGTCATGCTGAGACGGGGCTCGCTCAAGCGTTCCAACACGGAGACTCATCATCCTGGTTCAACCGGATGGTGAAGAGGTTCTGTGTGCGTTTCCTGATGCAGAAAGGCTCCAAGGATAACGCCAGCAGCAGCAACCTTCTTGCCCCTCTGGAAAGCTGCATAGTTATTAGTGTTGGTGCTTGCAGGGGCCAGACTGTTCCAGACCTACAGCTGAACTAGGATTGAGAGATTTAGGCTGTGCCACTGGCGCTCTGAAGACTGAAACCACCCTTTTTATGCAGCAGGTTCCCCATCTGTAAAACTGAGACGTTTTTCCACGTAGGAACGTTGCAAGGATTAAGTCAATGTTTGCAGAGCACTTTTTGATTCTCATCTGAGGAAAACTATGCAGAAGTGCAAATTATTAGCACGGTGACCACTCTGCACTTCTACTGACACTGGTTTTCCAGACATTTGCTTTTCTAGTTTGCAGGCTTGTCACCCAGCACTCAGGCTCACGCTGAGAGACACTCCCTAAAGCACACTGCCTCCCCCCATTCAGCATTCCTTACTCAAGCAAGACACCACTGAATGCGTCTCAATGAGGGAGCATGCCTAAATAAGCAGGCCTGGGTTGGAAACTTACTGCTTAGTGGTTGCAGAATCAGAAAGTCTAGCCAAAACGGGACATTTTCAGAGAATGCTGAAATGTTCTCCTTTTTGTAAAACTTTGCCTCCAAGAACCAAAGACAGGAAACCAGCTACACAGACAACAGCTCCCCTCCGCCCAAGGAAAGCAGCAAGCAAAACCTAGTGCAACTGGGAGAAGCAAAGCGCGCACTCACCTCAAAGCAAATCCTACGTCTTGATACCACCCTAAGAACCTCCTCAGAAATGTTACTCAAATGGAGCCTGTTGATTTGCATTAATCCAATGCTACACACAGCACTGAACGAAAGCAGTAATCAGGGTGCCCTGTTTACCGGTCAAATGGACTACACAGAGAGAGGATTCCAGTCCCACAAGCTTGCACTCTCATTCATGTGCTCTAAGCCTGATCCTATATCATAGCAAGTAACTGAAATCCCCAGGAGTGATTTCAGGAGGATTCCTCGAGTGACACAACTTCCCACAAAGGAAGGGCACAACCTGGGACGCATGGGGTGCCCTGCATCAGAAGGTCACAGGCAGGACAGCCCTGCCAGTCCCACCTGCCAGAGGCTTGTTCCCTGCTCCATTTGCCAGGAGCCTGCCTTTTCCCTACACAGCTGGAAATTGTTCAGGGCTGGATGGACTTAGCACACGGGCACACAGCTACCATATGTTCAGGGATCCCAAGACTCTGCCTGTTTTTCTGCTTGGAAATCAAACGCAGATGGGATTAGAGGTCTGCTGTGGGCTCCTGGACAAATGACCACTGTGCATGAGTGGCCAGGAAACCAGCATGCCAATCCCTGGGAAATAAATCCCAGCCAGAAATACGGGAACCATGCACAAGTTGAACCACACTGCTTCATCCTTCTTGAGGAAAGGGAGGGTGATAAACAGCAGACAGATTTTGGTTCAGCCTTGCGTTTTGTCCAAGTAACACAGCCCTGGGGACCTTTTTCCGCTATCACACCTCACCTTGAGACACTAGGGATGTGCGTGGGCATTACTTGAAACCCAGAACAATGAAGTGTAGCAATTACTGATAATTTTAGCTTCAGCTCATGCAGTAATGCAGCTTGCTAGCTCTGGGTTTCTATTCCAGCCTCAGCTGACAGGAGCAGTATGACTGAGTCAGCCAAGGGGCAGAAAAACATAACTTTCAGCAGTGCTGCATGATCAAGGGGACCCTTGAGGGGTGGAAAAGGTCAAGAGCTCCCCCATCCCCACCCTGGCTCTCACTGCAACTGTGGCAAATTAACTTCTCTGTCCTCATCTGTGAAGTGGGGCTACTACTCACCCACCTCACAGGACAGCACAAACAAAGACAGCTCCAGAGTTTACAACATCAAGAAATTAAACAGCAAAATAGGCAAGACTCAACAAGTGTCACTGATCTTTGACATCTGGAGCCTCCAGCCCATGGAGGCCTTAGCAGCAGCAGTGTTTAGTCTGACATCTGAACAGAACAGCTCAGCATCCAACCACGGTGAACGTGCAGTTAAGGAGATGGGGAGCCTCGCCTTTCTGTCTGCCTGAGCAGCACTTACCAAGCCAATGGGTCCTAAGAAATAAATTATGTTCTACTGTAGGGTACATTTGTATTCATACATGCCTCATTTTTCCAAGGTGTAATCAAGAGTATTATGTTACCTATGGTCAAAATGATTAGACACGTTTCCAAAGATTAATTTCGTTTTTGTTGGTTTTTTTTTTCCTTGAATGCATACAAACTGATTTAATGGCTGCTTATGAACTGAGCTAACAGTCATTTTGAGAAACAGATGTCTGATGCAGTTTTAAGCATTAAGAGTGCCTTTATTCATATCCATAGCAGAAAAATGGCTACACAGTCTACAGTAATAACACTAATGAATCAAAGTACTACAGCTGCCCAAAAGGGTTTTGACAGAAACCAGCTTTTTTCTCAAAGGAACTTTTTTTTAGGACTCTGGGACAGTGAACAACTGGTAATATGCATGCTCAACATGTAACTATGTGCTTTGCTGGAGCCAGAACATGGAATCGAGCCCTATCTGCAACCAAACAATGTGAGGATTTTGCATAAGCACCGAAAACTGTAACAACACAAAGTTGGGGAAACGCTGATGGCATCTGGATCCCAACATTTCATCCAAATAAACGTTCAAAAGTTTGAGTGTTCTGATGCATTTAGTGACACTGAATATGGAATACGTTGTCTACTCTAAGCCCTGATAGATTATTGTGTGTGGGTGGTAGGGGCCGGAGAAAAGAAAGGGGAGATTGCTACTAGGAAAGCAGTCAGTGACTGAAAATCTATGATAAATAAACAGCAAATTCCTCTCCTGCACAAAGCCATTAAAGTCTATGTCAGCCTTTAACATCCTAATGTCAGCTGAGTGCAAATTTGATGGCAAGGGCTCTGCAGTGCTCCCTATGGAAAGTAGATTTGGAATACTTTGCCATGCCCCAACAGAGTGTTTCTGTCAAGCTCCTGAGGAGCCCCTAACGCACCAGTTATTCACAGGACCCTTGCAACGAACCATGGCTTTGATATTTTATGGTCTGGTGTGTACAGTGCAGGATATGATTACACACAAGCCTGGTTCCCATCAGCCAGCACCTCGTAATCGTTAACATATTTATCCTGGTGGTGCCTCAAGAAGATGACATTGCTATTAGTCTCATTTTATAGATTTAGAATCGAAGCTCAATAGCTAGATGACTTGTGAAGGGCAGAACTAAGAACCAGCCCTAACAGGCCCAAAGCAAGGTACCTTGTATAGACTCTTGTATAAGAAGGACTAGATCTGTGGGCAGAGTTGTCCACCTCAGGTGCCTGTAAGTCCTATGAAATTACCGTATCTACACTAGGTTGCGTGTCTTTCATGTCTCAGCCTTTGCTACTGCAGGTACCTACAGGGAATGTGGATGCAGATCTACTATTACATGCAAAAACTGAATTCCTATGCTACATCTCTGCTGAGAGAGCTGAGAGACTCTGGACCATGCTTGTGTACTAAGGGGCAGGTTGTCCAACCTTGCTCAAATGCTTAAGACATGCTGAGAGAGAGCATATTAAGAAAGGCTCAGACTTAGTAAGAGCTTCCTGTATTATTGCAGCTGTACCATACTGTCAGTGCATCAAACAAGTCCTCTTGTATCCATTACATAAACTGGAAAGGAAGAAACACTGCACAAGTTGAAAAGGCCCCTTTCCAAACTCCTCTAAAAGCAGTGGATAAGAAGAGAGGAAGGAGATATGAAGACACACAGCTCTTTGAATTGAAGATTTCCTCCATCGCTCAGATGATAACTATCACCAGTGACATTGGCAGAACACACAGTGGTCTGATAGCTCTCTTTTGTTAACTGCATCGCTATTATGGGGAAACAGGCTAGCTATCAGCTTCTTCAGCAGTAACCATAGACCTCAGAGTAATGTATCGATCTTTTAGGAAACAAACAGGGGAACCAGCCACTCCTGCTGTTCGGGCTTCAGGGAGGGTGGGTGTGCAGCTGCTACAGTTAGAACAACTTTGCTACAAAGGGTACTACCAAGAATATGAAGCTCTGAATTTGACCTGCCTTCCTCTCTGCCTCAGCGCAATTGAAAACTCAGGTAAATATTTGTGTGCTCCACCTTAACATTTCAGCACTCTGTCTTGAGTGTATCTGTGCTTATCATATCTTGGATAATGTACAGCCTTCTTATCTGAGCAATGACTGCCAGCCAGCATTGCAACTTACCCATCAGCTGCCTTCCTGACCTGGTGAGCACCCAAGTATTTCTGGTCTCCCCCAGCCACTGCAAACAGAGAGCTGTACCGGGGAATGCAGAGCCCAGCATCTGTGAGAAATCTTGCTCAGTACTTTTCAGCCTTCTAAGGCTGGGTGTGATGCTTGCAAATCAGATGGCGTCATTTTATTTCTTCAGTAGGGCCAATGGGACCAGCCAATGGTCCAGCGGGACCAACCTTTATGCAAGGCAGTATACTCAGAATCTGAGTCAGGTCAGGATCTGGCTCCATATAATTACTATATATAAAAAATAAGGTTATTCCTAGAGCAGTAATAAAGTCACCTAAGATTTTGTTTAGTTTGTTTTTTTGTTTTTTTTATAAGCACCAATATATCATCTTACTTATTAGCACACAGCATCAGCAGTTAACTTAATACCTCCCCCGGAGTACCAGGCAAATCAGAAATACTCATACGCAAACTAAATCAGAGGTCACCCAGAAAATGAAAGAAAAAAGGACATCAGAGTTCTATTCAAGGAATATTTTGAATTAGGAATGAAAACGGAATTGAAATAGAGCAGGATGCTGCCTAGCACAGTAGTAAAGAACTGATTTCAAGACTATCTTTACTCTTGGAACACAGTGTTCATAGGAGACTAGGAAACCAAAGGAAATACCAAGATGAGAGAGTGCAAAGATGCATGCCTTTCTTTACCACTCAGATGAAAAAGTTACAATTGATGGAAGCTATTTAACTAGTAACTGAAATAAGCCTAAGACTGAATGGAAAAAAACCCGTAAGACTGAAGTGCAGATACTGCAGATGGCTTGAAACCACAGGTAACCTCCTATAGTCTTACTGAAGCCAAAATTTACAAATGAGGACAGATCTACAGACCCACCTTGTCCCACTTTACTCACCTGTTAGTCTACAGACTGTAAGACACCAGGGTGATACTGGCGTCAATTAATGCCAGTACCTGCCTTCTCAGGCAAGATGAAAGATGGTTTTAGAGAAAAAAGTGACATTTTAACCAAAAGGTTTCTAATTATGAACTCTGTGCATGCAGAAACATCAGCAAATGCTCACCTGTGCCATCTAGCTCTTTAGATACCACAACACTGTATGACAAAGTAATTTTACAGGGCCCAGTCCAGCCTGATTTCAAATACAGTACACCATGAGCAACAAATCCTAAATGACACTGTCAGAGCTACTCTGTATTAGCAAGTCTGTGCAAAATCCCTCTCAAAATCTGCCCTCCCAAGTAATAGCCCACTAACCCAACTCTTCTTCCTCTGCCTTTGGACTCTGTAAGCATTTGCTATTAGCTTTCCCATCTTGCCAAGCCTTTTCTCAGCTAGCTTTAACTCAGTTTTCCACTCTATGCTCTTATACCCTCCCATCATTGAAGAATGCACTTACGGTGCTCGGTCATGGTTCAACCCATTCTGTCTTTGTGCATTTATTGGAGGTAGAACAGGTTTGCTGTTAATCTCCAGCCCTCTTCGCAAAGTCTCCCTGATTTGTTCCGTATCTGCAAAGAGAATTTTTGTAACATGACTCAGAGTCCCCAGAAACATCACAAACACAAGGAGACAACAGCTTTACTTAAAAGGCCTGTTTCTATGGCACGTTTGATCTAAATCCTTCAGGAAGACATAAAGAGATACTAAGGGTGAATTCATAACAGCACTACCTGCACCTTAAAAGTTATTCCACTTAACAAAGTCAACTTGAATTCTCTGAGCTGCAATGTTATGTCAGGCAAGAACTGGAACCGCTGGTTCTATGCTCCCCTGATGGAGAAATTCTAAGTAGATTTGTATGCTATCATAAAGAACGTGTTTGCTGTTTCTGCGGATCTTGCAGAACCTCCTGACACATCCAGCCTTTGTGCTGCAAGTCACTTTTCCCATTAGGCATAGTGAGAGCTTATGCCTTTACCAAACGAGTGCAAGGAGGTCCTGGAGTTTTTGCAATTGGCTTTGAAAATCTGTTGATTAATTTACTATCAAATTCATAAAAAGAAAAACCTTTTATGCGATCAAACTTCATCCTCAAGCTCACATTTGAAAATAAACTGCAAATTACGCAGTGCAGATACAGCGTTCTTACTTCTTCATTCTCCTCCAACATCAAATGGCCAAATATTTTAAGGGGATGCTTTCCTAACTTGCTTAGAAGTCTCCCCTTCTTTTTTGATGACTGAGTAGAGAAAAAGACATTAAAATGATTTCAAAATCTTTTGAAGAACAAGACGTACAAATATCGCCATTTATATTTATTCTGGGCTTGTCATTTGCAGGGCTGGGGGCTAATAATCACGGACTGAAAACAAAGACAATATAAATTCCTATGGAAAACATCATTCATTCCAAGAAATCTCAAACCCTCGCATTTTATTACTTCACCCATTTGAAAGTTAGGGTGAATAATTTCAAGCATGCTTAACGTCCATGACACCTGTACCCTGACGTGGCAACTCACTGCAAAGGGGAACTCCACCGTATTCAATTTCTCCCTTCCAGAGTTCCATATTTGCAAGAATCACTTGAGTTCAGCTACAGCAACATGCAATGTCAGTCCAGTGTACCACCCAAGAAGTGCCAGTGTTAAAAAGGAAACACAGCCTAGGAAAATGCAATTGCATCACCTTGCAGGTGTTTACAGTCCTGGTTTCACCCAGTGCTCAGTTTAACTCTGCAGACTTAGATGAGAAACAGCCTAAAACCTGAAAGATATATTTAGAAAAAAACAAAGATCTCCTTCTCCATCTCCTGCCCTTCTTAAAGAAGCCACACCAAAATTTCATTTTGTTCCTCTGAGGCATACCATGCCTTCTAGCATGCGTGCTGTTTGCTAGGAACCCCATAGCACTGCCCAGACTCATCAGTGCCCAGAAGGCCAAGGCAGTGCCACAGCCCAGGACCTCTTACCTTTCCCGGAGAGCCGCCGCGGCTGGGTTCCGATGCAAATGCTCCTGCTGTCTTCGTCATCCTCAGGGGGCCGGCTGAGATCATCCCAGGCACATTTGGCACTCACTCCACTTAGGTTCGAGCCATCTGTCTCAATCCCTTTGTCGACTCTCTCCTGCTTGAAAAGATCCAAAACCCCACAACTTTTTTGGATGTGGCTTGGTCCTGAGCTGAAACCCAGCCTAGCTCCATCCATCCATGTTTTGATGTACCAGCTAAGTGTAACTGCACAATGAGTCAAATCAGGAACTGATCTGAACTGGAACAAACCAGGACAGGCTGGGCTGAGCTTCTGTCCTTTCCGCGCTGCTTCACTGCTTGGTGCTCACAGGCAAAAGACAGAGGTGGAAATGAAAGATCTCAGGTATACAGAGTTGCTTCCTTCAATGTTAGCTCCAGTTTACAACAACTCAAAGTGCCTATATACTCCTACATGCAGCACAACTTGGCAGTCTACCTATTATATGCCACCAATAACAAACCCCTGAATAACTATAACAAAGATCTCTTTCCAAGGAGTCCCCAATGAAAAGCGCACAGAGTGATCTCTCATTCACAAAAGATCATCATTTGTAGACTGCTCATAGAAACGCTGCTTTTTAACGTGCTGGGACATTCAGCTGAGGACGAATGTGCAAGGAGACATAGGTTTGTATGCAAGTGTCAGAGCTCTGGGCAAAATACTTTCCAAGCACGTAACCACCGTTTGGCGTCGCACATCAACAAGCAGCAGCCGGATGCTCGTAGACACCGTGCATTTTTTTTCAAGGGCACCCACATCTGTTGCCAGCGAGACTGCGCTCCAAGCTTCAGCCAGAGGACACTACCTGCCAATGGGAACTGCTATTACTTTGATTTTCCACCTATTTCCCACAAGGGGGTAATGTTGAGCTGAACAAACTTAGGGCTGCTCAGAACGCTGGTACCTCTCCACTGGCACTGAATAAATCAGGTCCCTTTTCAAAGTTTGCAGGGATGTCACTTCTAGTTCCATTCAGCGATCTCCATTTCGCTACATACATCTGGGTCAGCCCCAAACACACGATAAGCCCTACTGCCTGCAGGACAGAAACTCTTTAGATTTGAGGGCAGAGCAGAGCTGTGTTACACAACAGGAGCAGATCATTATTCCTGGCCTCTGTTTTGACCTTGCCACTAGAGTCAAGAGACTGTGGGAGCATTCAGTGCTTTGCAAAATCTGTTCTCCAAGAAGCAGTTTCCATACTAAAACCCACATACACTCCTCTTCTTGCCCAGCTCTATCTGCTGTACTCTCTAAAGAGCTTTACTTGTTCTTGTGACCATTCAAAAAAGGATTTGAACAGCTCAGAGATAAGCATAGCACTTGGGGTGTGGTTGTGCTGCAGTTTAAAATGATGGAAACCACCTGGCTGCTGTCCCACCCTCCTCCACATCCCCCTGCCCCCTTCCCATCTGACAAGTGACTTCTTTAAAACTTGGTCACCTTCCTACACTGTCTCTGTGGCCCCAAAAGGGAGGCAGAAACTCGCAGTTTGGGGTAAGACCACAGCTGTCCTGGCTTAGATTGAAGCATTCAAGATACTGCCTCCTTCTGCTTCTCTCTCCCAGAGAAGGCTACTCCCTGGGACCTTCCTCTGGCATCACAGGAAAGTGGCTTCCTTGAAAGAGGAATAGGAAAATCTGACAAATAATGCATCTGCTGGGATTTTCTTTTGTTATATCCTAAACACAAAATTTGTTGTTTTGCCCAGAAATAGAAGTTGTGAAAAAGAAATACATCTGAGGCTACACATGCTAATGATGCTCTAAGCGAGATTTACTATGTGGCTCTTTAGGGAGCTCTGTGACAACCCAAAGCAGTCAGCATGGGGAGGTTCAGCTTGTCAGCACGGTTGTTTTTCATTCCACTCATTGAGAAAGCATGGAAGAGCCACCAAACTGGCCCCGAGCAGGGAGAGAAAGGGCCCTGAGGACTGCAGCCAGATAGAGAATCTATGGGATGTGCTGCTCCATCCCCACAGCTGGAGGCCCCACTCCAGGCACAGAGCCTTGGGGAGGGGAGAGGGGTGCAGCCCTTTGTCTGCATCTCAGATGGCTCCCAGAGCACTTCCTTAGGGAAAAAAGAGCTGCTCTATTGGCATCCCTGGGAGATCAAGGGGATCTAATCGAAACAAGCTGGCCTAAGGTAGCCTGATTTGCATGCTTATGTTTGCAAACACGGATGTCCAAGGGAGAAAAAAAAGAAAAACAACAAGAAGAAAAACCCAACCAACGTTCAGTTGGTTTTAGTAACTTCACCCCCATCCTTAGCCAGTAAAGCTGTGTACGGGTGAGGGGCTGCTCCTCCTCCCACGAAAGGGCAGCAAAGCAGACCAGGAGGAGCCTAGGGCAAAGGAGGTTCAGCTTTTTCCTTCCTCAAAGAAAGGATGTTTCTGTCCCATTTTCCTCTCAGCATGTGGGAGGGATGCTCTGAGGCTCTTCTAAGTCATTGATCCCTTTCTAAATGAGCCAGAGCACTGCAGTGTGACCCGCAGAGCAGCAACCGCAACTCAGGAAATTCAAATCAGCTTTATTCTCTTCTGAGATATCTGCTAAGACAGCACATCAGCACGGAGCTGGGGACCAACAGGGATGGTGTGACAGTGCTGCCAGGGAAATGCGAGTGGCCTACAGGAAAGCCTGACTGCACAGAGAACAGCCAGCACCGCCACAGTGTTAATTGCTGACATCCTGGGATGACATCTTAGCTGGGATCCATTCTCGGCAGCTTCGAACAGAAAGTACAGCTGCTGCTGCCAGGGCTGGGGTTAGGCCTCAACAGTTCCCACAAGAGACAATGCAGCCTCAAAACAAGCTCTACCCGCTCCCTGTGCTGCCCACAGGCTCTCCCGCTCCAAGCAATCCAACCATTTTCTCTTCCCTTTCACGTCTCCTATCTACCCCCCCCCACCACTAAAAATGCCAGGTGAATGAATGACATGTTATTCTTTGCCCACTAATGCAGAGCAGGAGATGCATGGTGAGGGCTGACTGCAGCCTCACGCAGGTTTTAGGCTTCCGTAGGAGCCTCGCAGAAAGGAGCAGCACACACACCTGCACATATTCATTGTTGGAGGGGCAAGAGAGAACAGAAAACAGGAATGTTTTAATGTGAGGAAGTCCGGAAAGACCACAGACACAGCAGCCGTCAGTGGCAGGACACACTGCGAGGCAGAAGCACTCTTCATGTGCCTTAACTTGTCTTGGCTGACTCACATTCCAGTAAGCTGAGCTACTTCTCATTTACAGTAAATTGAAGAAACCCCTGTTATCATCAGGAATCACCAGCGTTGTGGAGAACAGACAACACCCTCCAGGAGGGGAGAGGACACACAGGCAAAATTGTGAAAAGCCCAAAAACTTTATAGGACTTGCAGTTGTGTTCACTCCCACACTGTGGGACATTTATGGAACACTTTTTTCTCTCTCGGATTGGGGTTGTTATTTTAGACGAACAAATCCTTAAGAACAGTAAAAGCAGAATTTGGTTTCCTTCCTAAGCTTTCAAAATAAAAGATGCTGTGAGGCAATGGAGGGTAATCAGATACAGACATGCAGACCAGAAGCAAACACAACAGCTTGTACAAAACGTGCACATATGCACATGCCCTACCAAGCTAAGCTGTAAGTTCTCAGTTAAAGGGAACACTCAGTGATTCACTGAAACAACATCAGAACCACACTGGATTTGCCCAGAAATCCCGTACTGCAGTACCACATCTCTGCTGAAGGGATGCAGAACTGCCTCCCAGACATATGAACTGGAGGTAGGCCATGGGACAGTAACCCCTTTAGAAAGGTCTTATTCCTATCTTTTAACTTCAGAAATTAAACTGAGCTCTGATGGAGAGGGTTTAATATATCCTCCTGCATCTATTACCAACAGCAGCAAGAAATACTTACAGCTTGCCATTATTTCTCAGATCATACTATTTGGCCTCATGTGACATCCTACAGGAATGATCTACACTGTCACATTGGCTACAGGAAAAAAAGAATACTTAATTGATTTAAAATTTTCTGCATGTTATTTCTCCTTGTCCTTACATATAAAGCAAAGGAAGAAGATCCTGATCTGTCATCTCTAGATCAGGCACTGTTAGATATTCTATACAGTTTAAAACACACAGTCCAAATCTTACCAGTTTGTCTCATATATGACATTGTTTTCTAGTTCTACCTTCTCTAAATGTCTTCCTAGCGCTGCCATCCATCTGGGGCAGGACATGTGCACTCCCAAAGTACTTCTGAGAGGGCAAAGGGAGTCTCTAGGACTGTTCTGAGATTATTACAAAAATTGAGATGTTCACAGAACCTTTTCAGAAAAAAAAATAGAGAGAACCATTTGGTACCATTAAGCCAATCCTCTTTGGCTACTACAAAAGACAAGATATTTTATTAACTAAAGACATACTTGCAGATGCGGGTCAATTTCAAATATCGTTTCTCCTCTTCGCATGTCTGTTATCAGCCAAGGGCCTCCAGCTCTACAAAGAAAGAAAGGTAATGAACCAAACGAGGACTTGTGCTAATGATGAAAACAGTCAGTGACCTGTTACCTGCCTAGCACTTGGAACCACCAAGTCTTGCCACGCAGTTGAGTCTGACACAGGCTGCCCTTCATGAAGATGCACTAACACAAGACTGAACTGTGTTTTATAGGTAACTGAAATGGGACTGAGAAGTCTGGTACAGCCTAAGTATATGAAAGATGAGCATGGCGTGGGGGCAAGATTTATACCTCTATTACATATTTAAAGATGCAGCAGGATCCCAATGGAACTTCATTTTTTGCCGAGATTAGCAATGATGTTCAGTACCATAAAATGCTTCTTGCTTGCTCTGATGAATATCTCACAATAGACATTTTGTCCAAATACTCGGCTGTTTCAGGGAAATCTTTGTTTTCATTAGCAATGGAAGTTGGAAGAGTCAAGATATTTCCCAACAAACGTGATAGAAAACAACTTACTGTGAAGATGAACTACTCAGTGACTTTACCTTGGGTCACAGTGCACACAGGCTGTAGAAATCGGCCTCAGACTGCACTTCTCACTTGAAGTCTTTTGAAATCACCTTAGAAATTTTTGTTTTCTTTTTTCCCATTAGACATTCTGTTAGTGCAGTTAAAAGCCCCCTCCTCTGGCCCTGTCTGTGTTACAGTCTCCAAAAGCACTCACAGTCAGACCAATAAAAGTTAATGTTTTATAGGTTTTTCAGATGCATTAACATCTACTCTTTTTCACATCACTTTGGAAGCTGTTAACTGCAGAAATGCCATCTGTTTCAGTTCCTCACTGGGATGCAAGAGTCTTTCACCCTGACTCCATATGAGCAGCTTTCAGCTTTGTCTTTGAATCTGGCACATTTCTGGATTTCATTTTATTCTTGGAAAGGTGCTTGCAGCACAGCACAAAAGAAAAAACACCAATATGAGAACTGATTGGGGAGGAGGGTGCTGTCTATATTAACAGAGGAGTTAAGGGAGCTACAGACTGTTTATTGCTTTGGGGTCCCCGAAACAAAGTTTGCAGCTGGACAAATTCTCTCAAATATTTACACAAATTATCTGCTTCTGTACCTAAATGGGAGAAGTTCAAGTTTAAGAAATCCAGCAGCAAAGGCTGGACTCCTCCAAATCATCAATCAATTACAGCCCATTGCGGCAGCCCACTGAGTATACATATTCAACATTAATTTTCTCTAAAATCTTTAGAGCTACTGTCACACTGCAATAATCTTCTCAAAATATACAGAAAAACATTTCAGCCACACATTTTCAAGTAAAAAAAGTTTATCTCAACGTGACAGCAAATAAAGTATCAACATATCATGTAAAATTTAAAAATCTATCACCTCCTTAACATAACACTATCTTTGTTTTGCCAGGGGAGATAGGGAAGTTCATTCTGTTATATCACAAATACTTTTCCTTCTGCAAAGTTGGTCCATCAAGTGGGGCCTCGTGGAGATTGATTTCCTCACTTTCAGACAGCACCCAAGCTTTCCTAGGCACTGTAAAACAGACCCTCACTTTCCTCTCTTTAGAACTACAGAGAGGTCACCAGTCAGAGCTGCCCTGGCTCTTTCAGGGAGAACCAATGAAAATATGCTGCAGGCGTAAGAGGAAGGAAATTAAGCTTTCAAGAGCTCATTCATTTCCACCCTGAACATGTGGACTTCCACATGCATTAATGCGCCATCTAAATGTCTGTGCGTGAGAACAGATTTGCAATGAATTCCCATCTCTGGTACAGCGTAGGCTCCATCAACAAGTTAAAGATTGTTAATAAAAACAAACAACTCAATTGTTCTCTGTCAAAATACTCCTCTGTCTGGGGCTATATGAGCACTTACACTGGGACAGTCCGAAGCAGCTCCAAGATCCCTTGCCCGTTCCATTGCTGAGCTGCATGCAGCTCCTCAGTGCAAACCCCAACAATCTGAAATAAATAAAAAGAGAGATACTAAACAGGATGGAAACTGTGTGAGAACTGTAGAGAACATAGGCCACATGGTACTGGATCAAGCTGTGCAGATAGAGAGAAGCACCGTCCCTTTCAACTAAGGAGATAAGTGAAGACAAATGGAACCTGAAACAACAGGGAGACTCTGCAAGCTCTCAACAAGCCATGTGAAGCGCCCTGGCATGTAATATTTAATCTTGCATGAAGTGTGTGAACTAAAATAAGAGGAGGGACTGGTGACAAATCAGAGTTTACTGAAGATCCACTGGTCTGTTTTCACACCTCAAACCAGTCCACGTAAGACAGACCAAGCTGGGACAGGTCAGGATCTAAGCATATGGCAAACACAGCGCTGCTGGCCAATTACTAGGAGCAAATGTGATAACAAATCAGCAATTTCAATCAAGTAAAAGATACTCTGCCACAAAGGAACGCTTTAGCGCTCATAAATTCTTGACCAATTCTGTTTGCTGACTGGTTTAATCTTACCCACCACCATAATGTAAAGTTGCTAACACATCGCATAATCCGCTCTTCAGTGCGGGCTTCTGCCTTCCTGTGCAAGGTAAGATATGTTTGCTGGTCAGTTTGGGATCTGCCTCACTGAGCAATACCAGACATCCTTCTCAAAGCAGCTGAGATCAGATACTTCAAATGAAGGCAACAAGTGTTTTGTTGTTTTTTTTTTAACCCTTGCCTGTGCCTTGAAGCCCAATGATTCATCCGCCGAGACAAAAAAAGACTTTAGACATGGACTTCTATTTTCTCTCTCAAGACACTAAACTTTTTCCAATGACATCGAATTTTTGGTCAGAATCTGTTCAGCTGGTGTACTGTCAGAGAAGAGGAAAACTGAAAACTAAGTTCTGTAGAGAGGTAACCAAAAGTACACGACATGCCTTTACCACAAACGTGTGCACTGATAGAAATCTGCGTGGAAAACTATCCACGTCAGCACGCACCCACTTCTGCCCCTCACAGAGCTCAATCTTTCAGGACCTAGCCCTGAGAATGCATTCCATCCCCACCCATGTCCCAGGCTTCCTCCATGCACAGCCTGAATCACCCTCAATTCAGCACACCCCTCCCTGGGCCTTTACTCACTAACTGCGTATAAACTGTGAGACTCTAAACAGGAAATTATTTCATGTTTATTCTTTACTTTTTGCAACCATTCATCCTCATTGGTCAAAATAAATCCTTACCAACGAGCATCAAACAAACAAAGGGGAAATTAAGACAACCATATGTACTGTGGGAGATTAGAGTCCAAAAACCTCAGGATGCAACAAGTTGGCTGCTCTTTGATCCCGAGCAACTGGGTACTAAAGAAAGGATGAGGACTAATGCAGCACTAACTGAGGAGTCAGAGAGAAATCACCCTGCCTAGCTTGACTCTATTTTTGCCTCCAGATCTCGCAGTTCACCTTATACTTATTTACCCCACACTCATCTCTTTCCTGTTGGTAAAACACAGACTTCTGGGGAAAAAGAGAAGGTTCAGGAAAGCCTTTGCCCTTGCACAGCAGTTGCCCTTTGCAGGTCTGTGATACTGGAGCTTCCCCTTACGTGTTGCAACTACAGCCAAGGACAGATGGAAGCAACCTAAAGCTTAAAACTGTAGAATAAAACATGCGTTTTCCCACACGGCAGGAGATTTTCTAAAGAGCAGGGGGAGCTATGTTAGTTCTGTCACTACAGTTAGTAACTCCATATGTAATTTAAAAGTATTTGAAGTAGCCCTTATGCAAGAAACACCACTTGAGAAAATGGAGTCTCTGACAGCGAGCAAATCTGTTTACACAGGAAGCTCAGCTCATTGGAGAGTAAGGTTAACATAGGGGATGTTCCTTTTGCAAAGGAACCTGCCTTAGGTGGTAGATCAGTACAAGTAAACTCACAGAGCCTCTAAAGAATCTTTATGTGGCAAGCTATATTTTGTTTGCTATATAATGCTAATAAAACTCTGAGTCCTATTACAAACATCTCTTCTCCTAGAAATGAAATCAATGAGGGATCACCCACTAACATTGCCATAGCATTAATTTGAATTTAGTTCTACATTAAAATAATAATATCAAGCATTTCTCCCTGCTTTTCTACCCTTCGTCTGTGTTTGAAGTTTCAGAGCAGTAAAGTAATGCTCAGCTCCAGGTCTGTTTTGGGGTATAAATCTTTTCTGCTTCTACACTAAGAACTGAACGTGCCACTGCTTCTACACTAAGAACCAAAATGTGCCATTGCTCAATCCCAGTAAAATCCTTACCGAATATCCCCAGAATAACAACTCAAGATGAGATCCACAGTAATCAAATAAGACAGAAAGGACAATGACAGGAGAAAAAGCACCATACTTATCAAAGCTGAATAAAACGTAGTGCTAAGTGCATCCCGTGCCTGAAAGGTGCCAGAGCCACCTCTGCTGTGCCATACCTGTAGGAAAGTAACAACCCCAAAAGGAGTCTGCACAGGCTGCATCTGAGGGTCTTCTGTCAGCAACATATGCTGGATTCTGGACTCACTGTTGTCCAAAGGGCTGTGCCATGACACGTGGTCACCGCTGCAGAAGGTGTTTTCTACAAGGAAGACAAACAACAAATATTTAGTCCAGAAAATACGCTAGAATAATGCTTCTGTTAGCATCTATCTGCTCCTGACCACTGTCAGATGGGAACCTCTGGTCAGGACCAGCACAGCCCCTGGCTGCTGCTCACGGTGCCCAATCCTGAGTTAGTCCTGTGGCTAAATAAATAAATCAATAAATAAGGTTAGCTATTAGTACCATCAAGTTAAATTAATCTCTCTTGGGATGCCTATGTAACAACAATTTGATTTGCCACAGAAAACTGATTCTGAAATGTAAATCAGACTTAAATAATACTTTGCTATACCTAATAAAAATCTCCAGTCTGCTACCCAACTTGTGACATTCTTATGTCAGACACTTTCTCTTCCAATTGTCTGCTGCCTCTGGTGAAGAATCGTAATTAATATGTTCCTTCCCCAGACAATGAGAAAACCAGTAGGCCATAAATTTCATTCTAAGTCAAAATGGACTCCATCTAAACAAAGAGACAGAAATTATTCTTCTTCTTCACAACTGTAAGAATTCCTTTTTCTTCCTCCTCTTCTCCTCAGAAAGAGGAACCCTCTACAGATAACCTCACATCCTACCTGCAAACCAGAGGGTACAGCAGAACCCCTGTGTATAGTGCTGACTCCAACCCCCACGTCCAATACTTGCTCTGTGCATGAACTAGAAGTAAAGCCACCAGCCATGAGCACTTTCGCTCTGGGTGCAGCACAGTGCACCAGACAAGTCACCCGACTGTTGAGCTAACCCATGCCTACTGTCTGCGGGATTAAACCATAGCATCTTGGGCAACTCATCTTTTCTCCACCAGGTGTCCCCATTGGCGTTGGTTTGAACGTTTATTATATATGGGTTTTCAGACAAATTTCTTGGACAGCTCAGCAGATTAATGAAAAATCAAAATAACTCTAAATTCCCTAAGAAGCTTGGCCCCAAAAACGAGGCATGGGACAGAAGTGTTGTGATAAGTAAGGGAATG
>PPHD01004642.1:0-28108 GCA_002909625.1 Bambusicola thoracicus | reverse complement strand
TTGACACTAAAAATGTGATCTCCTCCCCATAAGCGTTTTCACTGGAAATGGATTACCTTTAAAACGTGCCTTTATGTTGGCCATGACTCCTGATGAGTATCCTGACTTTCTATGGTGATGACATGTGCATCCTTCTGTGGACTTTGAAAGGACACAGAAATGCAGACAAAACATCCTGTGCCCATCCTGTCATTAACTTTGGACTTTACGTCATAGCTCTGCACTTTAGTAGTGACGTAAATCCAGCACCCTAATTTCAAATGTCTCCTACAAAGCAACTTTTTACCCCCTGATTTGCATTTTCTGCTAACCCACTGCCTTCTTAGGGTCTGCACAACCACAGAACAGGGTAATCCACACATAAGGCATCAAAGCAGGAGAACTCAGCTGGTGTTTTCCAGCATTTCAGGAGAGTTTAACCCAGACCTTTATCCTACTTGGGACTTGCAGAGATTTCTTTTCCAAAAGTGCTTCTTGCACAGCTGAACAACTTCCAAACCAAGGCAAACCTCCAGGACCCCCCTGGTGGTGATAAATAGCAGCAGGGCTCTGTTAGGCGCTACTAGAATTCAACTGAACACACAGCCTTCTCCCTGAAGGTCCCAGGAGTGGAGAAAGGCCAACGCATGACTTCACAAGCTGGTCCAATGTCTCTCTTATGTAATCACCATTCATCTGCCATCCAGCTGACCACCTTTCCAGCATTAAGTCTATGAAGTACTAATGGGGTACAGATGAAACCACTGGTACTTAGTCTCTAGTCATGTTCCTCACTGGATTCTCTTTTGTAGTCAAATTTCTTCTGCTCTTATTGCTTTGCCAAACAACACACTTTCTATTAAAAATGATTTTTTCTCTGCACTGTTGGTGTAACATTTCAGATTAATGGTATTTGAGAGGATCACAGATGGGTGAGCAGGCTTGGAGAAACCAGAAAGTGACCTCTACCAAAACATCCAAAATGTGTGAAGCGATCCTGTCTCTATTTTGCTGTTAGATAAAAATGTGAGCGCTCACTATTCCAACTAGAGTTTGTTAGAACTCATTTAATTAAAAACATCTGAAAAACTTTTTTTTTTAAACTCTGCACATATGCCGAAAATTCTGAAATGTCATCTTTGAAATATCTGATTTATACTCAAGATTTAACCCTTCTCAGTTTCATCTATTCCAGTGTTTATGTTTCCATAACAAATACTTACAGAGTATCTAAAGGAGCTGTAAGAAAGGACAGACTCTTCAGCAGGGTCTGTTGTGACAGGACAAGGGGAAATGGCTTCAAGCTGAAGAGGGGAGATTTAGATTGGATAGAAGAAAGGAGATTTTACACTGAGGGCAGTGAGGCACTGCACAGGGCGCCCAGAGAGGTGGTGGATGCCCCACTCATGGAGACAGAAAGTCAATCAGGGGTAAGCACAGACCCATCAGAATGAGTTATCCAATAAAAAAAAATCAGTTTCATTTCAAGCAATATCTGATTTTTGCTGAAAACTAATACCCACATGTACCACTGAGCTAAAGGGCTGCTCAGTCCAAGCCTTGCTCAGTTTCCACTTCACAACTTCTCAAATTTAAAGCAGCAAGAAAATAATTTGAAAAATCAAAAGATCTCTTGAGACTCGTATTAATTGTCAGCAGGCAGCTGAAAGTGATCACACCCATGGCTAGGCCACAGACAGCGAGAATTAACATTTCATCAAGCATTAAAGCCTGACAGTATAACTGATAGAATTACAAAAAACATCCCGCTATGTAATATATTCCAATATAATTCCAAGGCTTTTCTACCAGCTCTTTTGATTACGTCCAGGTACAATGGCACAATAGCTTAGGCTAACACAAACACAACTGGGAAGCCATACCAACAAAAACTGAGTTGGTTTTTGTTAGCCCGGTTTTCAGCTGGATCAGCTCCCTCCATCTTCTCAACGTACAGCTGCACACACACGTGAAGGGATGAGATTGCAGAACCCAGGATACGTGGTAGCCTCCATTGCTCAGTTCTAGCAGGTAGGTTACCACCACGTAGAATCTGCTCACTGCCTTCCTCCCAGTCCTGCTTGCATAATAGCGGACCTTCTGAAATAAGGCTACAGGCTGAGAAACATTTGAGCTGTTATGGTTAAATTGGCCTGTCTGCTAGTAGGAGTGTCTGGGGTAGCAGGAATTCTGCCAAAACAACACAATGCTGCAGTAAACACAAACAACATTTATCCAAGACTTGTAAATCAGGTTGCAAAGATCACAGTAGGTTTGCTACGTGCTAAACCTCTTGTTAGAGCTCCACTAGCAACTCTATTTTAGGCAGAGAATACCAGGCCCAGCCA
Organism: Bambusicola thoracicus; assembly: GCA_002909625.1. Lineage (NCBI taxonomy): Eukaryota > Metazoa > Chordata > Aves > Galliformes > Phasianidae > Bambusicola > Bambusicola thoracicus. The sequence goes on along the minus strand of PPHD01004642.1, from coordinate 25,781 downwards.
ATGTAAGATCAGTGGTTTTTGACCAGGTCTCCTTACTTGTCCCCCATCAACGAAGACATGCAGCCATCTCACAAGGGACAAAGCACAGAGCCTCCTACAAAGCTGTATCCTGGGGAAAAGTAGCAAGTATACGATCAGTTGTCACATCTTTCATTAAGTAGGTGAGCGTATTTGTCAGCAGGCTCCAGGAATTAGCTCTGATGCTCTAGTAGTCCCCGGGGTTGGAATAACTGGAGTACAAAAGTACTTTATTCTTCGGTAACACCTGATACTTCGGCTTCACATCTGTCAGAGGGACCAGACTTTTCATCTGTCTACTGTGTGGGCCAAAAGAGAACAATTTCACTCAGATGTAGGTCTCTATTATAACACTACTGCTCTGCTACTTCCCTCAGCTGAGCTGAGTCCAAATGGGTTTGTAATTGGAATCAGAAGAAGGAACATTCAGCTACAGTTAGCAATGTGTTAATTATTAAAGGCTAAAGGGCCCCACAGTTATTAATATTACAGCATGAATTTCCCTTCCTCATCTGGGGAGGAGAGGGGGCTCGGTTGTGCCATTTAAGAACTGACAGAGGTGGTAATTCACTGTTGACAGACACCACAGTAACTGCTCCAAAGGAAAAAAAACACAACTTCTCTTTTTGTTTTGACCTAATTAGGAATCCTCATTTCACTGAGACACTTGCATGTGCTTAAGCACTTTTTTGTACAGCAGCTGTGCCATACATCCCAGAGAGACATGGGCTGCACACAGTAGCTTATAAGGTCATTACTCACTTCCAATTAGAAAGAAGTGTATTTATGGATATCGGTTCTGGATCCTCTAGCCAACATCCTTGTCACTTTATTTTCATACAGCCCGTGTATGTTGCTCTAAATCCTACTGCTCTGCAGAGCAAAGATGTAGCAATGCTAACTTGACATGAAGTGGGCAGAATCTGAGAAGACTGCAATAACTGCAGTAAGTTTTTCATATGGCAGAATGAAGCATTTGGGCTTCCTCCAACAAGACTGTATTAAACTTCACTATAAATAACTTACCCTGTCTATGTAGAACAAAACTGCATTTTGCATATTTGCCATAACAAGACAAGCCACATATGAATAAATGGTGGTGGTTTTTTTTTATTTTGGAAGACAAGAAAGAGGAAAGGTGTTCCCTCTCCAGCTCACTGAGTTCTTTCCTTCTGCACTGTATTCAGTCATCCTGTATTCATTCACCCATCATGCAGCTACCACATGAACTCATGCAGATGGCAAGCTGCTCCCAGTCAGACCCCATCAGCCAGCTGTTTTTAAAAAGCAACAGCTACCTGAGATTCCAGCCCACATTGGCACCAATTCCTGCCCCTGACAGCTTACCAGGATCCCAGGCTATGGTACCACCTGTCCAACACCCCTCCTAGAACACATGTTGCTGGGTAGCATCAAACGGCCCCTCCAGGAATATTCTGCAAGAAGCCCCATTTGGACGAGAGCAAAAGACAGAACATGCAGATTGTCTGAGATTCTGACCCTAAAACCTTATTTTTGTCCAGCACTGAGAACAAAGATTTATTTTATTCTTTTTTACCGTGGGACAGCCTTTAAGAGGTGTTTTGATTTTACAAATAGCAGCACTTCCTTTCTACGAAAGAAGACCACTTCATTTTGAGAGTTCACGTCACTGCAATCAAATAAATAAACCTCATAAAATAAATAATGATATTAAAACTGTCTATCTGCAGGAACGAGTAAAATGAATCAATAAAACAGAGAGAAAAAAAGCTAAACTGAAATTATAAAGTCAAACTGAGTCATTTGCATTCTCCCCCATCAGAAATTCACTGTGAAGCGGTTCGTGCCATGAAATGTTTCCATTTCCACACAGCCGCTGTTTGCAATGGAAAACTTCCATCCAAACATTTCACAAGTGTTGAGTTTGGGGTTGGTATTTTCTTTTCTTTTCTTTTTTTTGAAGTTTCCTTGCAACAACAGTGCCATCCACTGGCTGCTGCCGAGCGGTCGGTGCACAAGTCCTGCACATCACAACGCCCGGCAACTCCGTGTTTCTTTAGGGAAAGAAGGGCCATAGGGTTATCCTGCAATTAACACTGCCCAGAATAATGCAGCTGATGAGCTGGCTCTTCTCACCCAAAGCCTGCTGAACGACAACAGGGCATTGGCCACCTTGCTATGCATCGCAGGGGATGGTGCCTTGCTGATTTTTCACCAGCATTGCTGCAGTAGCACTGCTACCTTGTCTCCATCCTCATAATACAACATGAAAGGTAGCTGGAGTGTCGAATGCCAGAAAGCATTAGGGTTCTTTGTCTTAATCTCTGCTGATCAGTTACAGCCCTTACCACAATGAAGTTAGCACTATACCTTGGAGACACAAATTAACACTGCCACGTTAGCATCTACCCTGGATGTTACAGGGAGCATGAAATAGAGGCACAGCAGCAAGGCATGCTCTTTCCATTTGCAGCCTCTTCACACAAACATCCCTTATCAATCCCCAAGAAAAGAAAGTCTCAAAGGCATTCACATGACAAGTTTACCTGGGAATATTTTGCAGCAGATAGATGTAGCAACGGTGCAAACTGACAGCAACAACACAGATGGTGTTGGTGTGCACAGGTAAAACTAGTGCAAGTAGCCCAATCTACTGACAAAGGTTTGTTTCTTGCAACTGCCAAAAGCCTGAAACATTCAACAAAAATGTAGGTAAAAAATTACCATCAAAGCACTCCAAAACAGTTAATTTGGACGTAGTTGAAACATTTCATTTTGCCTTCCTCAGACTTCATAAACTAAGGAGAACTGAGAAGTGGCTCAACCTTAGAAGAACAGCTTTCTGAATGAGTCATATATATTTAATTTTCATTTACTAGATTTTGCTGAAAGAGTTTGGCTTTTGTTTGTGATTCTGTATGAGGCAGCACTTCTTACTGCAGCATTTATTGCGCAGGAATTTGAAGTTCTGCTCAAGTCCTGGCAGCACACCACAGCAGCACGTCAGGCTCCTGGAGTTGCTCAAAGAAGCTGCTAAGGCAACTTTGAAACAATATTAAGATACTGAAACAGCAGCAAAGAAAGCACAGCTTTTACAAACTTTTTTTTTTTTTTTTTTTTTTTTTTTAATTATGAAGATGAATGCAAGCATTGGCTGTGCCATGGAATAGCATAACAACAGCATGGCATCAGATCAAAGTGCATCTTGCTCTGGCAGAAGGTAAGACAGACTGCCCAGACAAAATGCAGAAGGCATCAGGTAACAGATCCTGCCCCTGCTAAGCACTCTGAGCAGCTGCTAGCAGCCTCAGTGATCCCTCAGCTGGAAACTGCAGCCAGCACATCCTGCTAAGAGTCACTTTTACCTGTCCAGTCTCTCATGAATTTGCCTGACACCATTTACACCTTTGGCTTCTTACAGTGTCCTCCTATACTAAGATCTGCAGTTCAGTCACATTCTGTATAAAAAATTACTTCCTTGTATTTGTTCTGAACCAGCAGTTTGACAATGAAACCCATTTCCTGTGTTACAAAAAGTGGTAAAGGAGTGAATAACTATTCGGTCTGTGCCTTCTCCAGCTCCTATTCACACACCTTGCACTTAGTCTGTCTCAAGCTGATGGGTCCTGCTCTGTTTCATTTCTCCTTCTCTGCAAGCCACATCCTGCCTGGGAACATCTCTGCCTCTTTGCAGCTTCCCTGCACTAACCATGTGTGGCCTGGGGACAAGGACCTTGCACAGCGCTTCCCCAAGGCATAGAGGCACCACACACTGGGCAGAGCACAGTCATGGTCTGTTTTGCTCTGACTTCTCTATTCATTGCCACAGTTCTGCCTGACTGCAGCTAACACAAGCAAACCGAGGCTCTTTTCAAAGAGCCGCCCTTCACTGTCACATTTATTTTGTATTTTGCCCTCTTCCATGCTTCGTGCCAGTGGCATTAAGCAACCAGCCAGAGCCTGGATTAGGTTCAGGACACTAAATCCTTGATTGGAAAGATGGCCATATGCTGCAGACTGCCTGGTGTTCCTGGATGGGTCCAGATGCACATCAAGGGGCGAATACAACTCAGGGACCAATTTGGCAAATATTTTTAAGTGTAGCATTTCTCTGGCCAAGGCTTTAGTAACATCCTCCTTTTTGTAGTCAATCATAGGGTGATGATTTCTGCTCTAAAGCAACCTCTGCAAGAGGCACAGTGCAAGGCTGCCCATCCTTCATTAAGATTTTATAGTGACCAGTAAGAACACGCTGCATTTCAGGCCTGGTAGTGGTTTCTCAGGCATTTCCAATCACAGATATTGCTCTGTTGCACTCTTTTGTCTTTCAGCAGTCCACGGGATGCCTGCATGTAACACATTACAGTTTAGCTCCCCTCCAGTTGGAACCCAAGAATCGCATGCCAGAGGCTCAGTCAGTTCATTGGATCTGATTCACCACAGATGTAAATTTACTGCAATGGACTTCAGTCAGAATGAGATCTGTGCCACTGTTTTTAGGAGAAGGCCATTCACTTTTTTGGTAATACAACGCTTTGTATTTGTTCGTAGATTTCTTTGCTTTGCTTTAACGCTGGAAGCAGTTGTTCTCCTTTTTACTACTTTGTTTTCTTTTCTATTGCATTGCTGTTAATTTCACAGCAAATTTACATCACAATTCTGAAGCAGCTATCCATAGCTGTTGGGACATTTGCAACATACAGGTTTCTCCTCATCTTCCTCACTGTACTGCATGTCCTCTCCTTCTCCTTCTATACCTGTACCCAACTGCAGGCACAGTCTGCACATTGTGCCCCTCCTACAGCTTCCTGCATGCACTGCCACCATCTGTGCGGCAGGTCTACCTCCCACCTGTGTGCCAGCAACTCCACCATCAGACCCAGAGTGGCTGACACTGGGGTAATCCTCGGTTACAAGGGGCTGCTCTAAAGTTCCTCTCCTTCAGTCATTTATTAAGATGACCTTGCCTGCTAGATTAACTGATTTTCCATCTCCCTTAAGGTCACAAAGGAAACTGAGAAATAACACGCATTGAAACAGGCTTCAAAAAATGTGAAGCCCTTTCTCCTCTCCCCCCTCTGTTAGTATTCCCACAGCAACTCTGCCCTTGAATCCCCCCAGCTCTGCCACTTACAGCATCATTTACATCACTGTAAAATATAGCCTGTAATTCTCATCCACGTCAGTTATCAGTTTAGATTTTGTGATTCGACTCCATAATTTTACAGTTAATACATAATTCATGACTAATAGCAGCCCACCTGAGATTCAGGCTATTATGAAAAGCACAGCAAACATTAGGAAAACCAATCCTTGTTCCACAGTGCCTGGCAATCTACAAAGGCAAATAGTGGAAGCAGCAAATAGAAACTCAAAAAGGGAAAGATCCATCCAAGAACCTGCAGAAGGTCAGTGCTACGATCCTGCCTTTGCCTCCACAGCAGTCAGTACCTGAGCTCTGGCTGTGACTCAGGGCACAGCTACTACAGATTCTCCAGTTTCTGAAAGCAAGACAATCAAGCTAGAATGAGGCAACACCGAATACCTATACGTGAGTTAGTGTTGCTACACACTTAACTGGAAGTATTTGGCCCTTCAACTTTTGTCCCTTCAGTTATCGAGCTTTATTGCACACTTCCCATAACACAGAATGGTTCTGATGCCTCTACAGAAGCTTCACGGTGTCTCTTGGGTGACATTTTCTCAGAATATAAACATAAAAGAGAGGTGAGATCTCCTGCCACAGATTTGCTTAGTGTGAAGTCTTCACATGTCTGCATTTTCTTCCCCATTAATGAGATTCTGCTGTCAGATTCAGGCAGTTCTTTGGATTCATCTAAGAGGGTATTTTTTCTGACAGCCCGGTTTCTAGCTCATCTCTTCAAAACTGAAGGCATTAATATTAGATATAAACAGATAGCTCTAACACTTTCTGTCATGGGAGTCAACTCTGGTGACATCTTTAGGAGACCCATTACTACGAGCTTCCTCTGTCATCCTGTAACATGGAGGCAAACTGCTAGGTAGCACCACACTTTGAGAAAGAGCCCCTCAAGGCAATGTTTAGGACATCAGTTTAGATATATACTCTCCATAAATCAGGCAAGGTAGTATTTTTTCCATTCAAGGCAGCACTGGAAGAGCACATTCTTCTCCAAAAGATCAGTCATTCGTAAACAGGTGGATGCGTGAGAATCTGTTATTACCAGTAGATAAAACTAAGTAATGTTTCAGAGTCCTGTATCAACATCATCATGGTGTCAATCTCCCTGGACAGATCCACCAGCCTGTTCAGATACCAGCCCACTTAAATGGTGAGCTAATCCTGCCTCTTTTCTCCTCCTCTTACCCATACAAATGCTCAGGCTCCCATCCCCACAACAACAGCTTTATCCATAGTGGAAGTACCCTTCACCACCCCAACCCCTGGCCAGGAGCTGTCTATAAGAGAGCCAGCTGAAGGGCCCTTAGGAGAATCTCAATGCCAAGCATCAAGGGGGTGCCTGTGCCCAGAGCCCACTTATCAGTACAGATGCAGACACAGTCTCAGGCAAGACAATGGGAACACATTTGTCCCACACCATTAATACTAGAGACAGATAATATCTCACTATCTGTTGGCTGGAAAACAACAGATCAGATTCCAGATGTATTCAGATTACAGCTGGGGTCAGATTTTTCAAGAGAGTTCTCTATCTATCTAAGTACTCAGATAAGTTACCATGTCAAGGATAGAGAGATTTTGCAGGAAAGAAATTAAATCATTACTTTTGAGTGAAACAAAAAAAAAAAAAAAAAAAAAAGTTTTGTGTTAGGTGAGCCAGACAGGAATAGCTGCCTCTACACGTGTATAAAAAAAGCAAGCAGATATACTCTAAAGCATAGGAATTTGAGAACTATTTTCCCCACAAAGTTTAACACTGTTCCCTTCAGCTAGCAAAGGTTTTCGATTTCGATCTACTAAGAATCTGTACTTAATTGGAAGCTTTCTTCTGCCAGCTCTGTCATAAGAAGCTCAACACAGATTTTTAAGCCATTACAGAGAGAATAAACGGCGATGCTCAGGTACTGCCTTTGAATCTAGGTCCTTCCATTTGGTTTTATTTCCCTCTTTAAAATTAATGATATATTCCACGTGTCTTTGGAATAATGGGAACAGAAGTTAAACAAGGAAGATAGCTGTTTCTAACTGTTTGCTTGCTCTACAGATTCATACCATCCATCTTACCATAATTGCTATGATGGTAAACAGTTCTTTAAAAATGCTGTGTTGGCTTCCACTACCGTCAGCTTGCATGAGTATGTCTGCTTCCGATACTCAGTGCAGAACAAGTGCTGGGTCCAGACGGCTTGTCAGGTATGTTGGATCAGGCCTGGGACATCTCCCAGCCAACTACACAGAACAGTGACTCTTTGCTGTTGTACCTTCAAGGGAAAAGTTCTGTCCAGCTCCAGTAAGGAGGTCAATGCTAAAAAATCATTTTGAAAATGCTGCCTAATAGAACCATCACAACCACTTCACTGATGGGTCACAACCTGCCAGTGCCTCCTCCCATTAGCACAACAGAGAAGGAAAACTACCCTAAAATTTGACACTAACGTTTCCAAAACGGTTGCTTACATCAAACAAGATGGGGAAATTGTTCAAAACAATGGTAACGTCCCACATTTCTGAAGACCATGGATTAACAAAAAGAGAAAATACCATCTCGCTATGATAACAAAAAAATTAACTCCTCTCTAGAAAATTACATGCTGGTGTTCAATTTGGCACTAACCAAGGCTGTGAAAGCACATAATATAATTACTCTAACACAATGATTAGCCAGTAATTAGCACTGGCCTATCTTACATTAGAATCCCAGCTTTTTGTAATATGTTTTTATCTTTACCTACATTCATTTAGTACAAAAGCTGAGACATGCACATCATAGCAAATAATTAGGGCACAGATTTCAGCTTAATACTTCGCAACTGTGCACTACAGTCCAATAAGTGGAACAGTTTCACGTATTACATAAGGGCTAATTCCCATTATCTATATGCTAATTATTCATTTGTTTCTTCACTGTTTAATTAAAAAGCTAGCTGTTACATATTGTCATCAGCAGACACACTGCGGTTCCATTATTTCACAGAACAATGCTGTTGGTCACATCTGGCAGATACCTCTCAGTAACTCTGGAGGAGGGGTTATTCCTCCATATGAGAAGGGGCGGGAAGGAGAGGGTCAAATTGAACTCAGTTTGCAGGAAGGTGGTACAGAGCACGGGAAAGCTTACTGCAGTAGGGCAATGCTCTCTGAAACTGAAGCACTGCCATGAGGGACAGTGCTGAAGAAATATTTGTGATGCTTACAGGTGAGCAGAGGATAATCCCAGTTGCTTCCAGATTTTGACAGTATACGATGCAATGGAGGACAGCAGGAAAGCTGTCCCCTTCCCCAACAGCAATTCCGTTATCGCTAAGAGAACAACCCACATTCTAACAGTAAATCTTCAGCCAGTACCACCTATTCTCATTCCATTAAACTGGCAAGCTGACTTGACCACAACATCAGATCTCAAAGTGACAGACATGCGCTGTGGTCACAGAATTCCTCCTTCTCCTCGTCCTGCTGGGAAGTCTTTTTGTATTGGCTGTCAATGGAACCAAAATATTCTGGCTGCCAAGGAACGCGTACTGTATGTCAACAGGCAATCCTATTAAAATCTGGCATGGAAGATGCCCTAGGGGTGTGTCTGTTTTGCTTCTGTTCTGTAGCATTTCTAACCTCTGACCATTCAAAATGCAAGAAAACAACCAAGAAATGAACCCTCCTCATGTACAGCACAGAAGAGAGCAACTCATGAGCACCAGTGCCCATTGCTGGTGGCACAAGATGTTATGATCACACATGGAGGACAAGCTATGTGCCTAAAGCTTACAAGGATTTCTGTCTGTTCATGGTGGAGGGGACAGTGTTTGAGAGGCACTCCCCAAACCCTCCTGCAACACCCAGGTGCTGCTTGGTGTGAGGTGCCTGCAGTAACCAGGATAAAACCCATTAGTTGTTACAATGCTTTACGCTATTGCAGCACTTTACAATTGGTTCTCAGAGTATTGCATAAACATGTTTGCTTAGCCAAATCAAGCACTGACTCAAACACCGTGTCCTTATTCTGCTGTTCTTCCCTTCTCTTCTCCCATATATGGGTCACAGCTGCTCAGCTCTGTGGTTCTGTTACTCACATGACCTACTGTAACCAACAAAACTTATGAAGAAACCTTGGCAGTTCCTATTAATACACAAGGTGGCAAGAATTCACGACCCAGAAGAGGATCTATCATTTGCTGGCAAACTCTTTAAAACAACCCATCTTCCTAAAGTAGCTCCTCTAAGAATAGAGCAGTACTGAAGACAAGATCTGTCAACGTGCTTCTCCTGCACTGCTAAGTTAGAGACCGAGAAGCATGGCCCCCGAACAGCACAAGGACCAGGAGGAACACCTCCCTGGGGCAGGGCACAAGCATCTGCAGAGACAAAGCCTGATAGGAGAGATGCTAATAGTGACAATCGTGAGCTCGGCAATCAAAGCACGTTTATGTTCCACGTGGTAGGAGTCAACCATTTACATATAAATTCCAATCACATCGCAGCAGTTATTTTCAGAAAGCATTTTAATATTTGACATGAGAAGTTTCTATTATGGTGCTGAAGAAAACATTCTCACTGTGGTAAGAAACAAAAAAGACCCTTCTGGTGGGAGCCTTTCGTTTCCATTCTGTTTTGTGCCCATCTCCGCAAGCAGTGGGCACACGGCTCATTCATCCCATGCTGTGCTTTGGGCTGAAATGCTTTCTCTTGAACAATAAAATGTGTGATAATGGGGAGGGAAAAAACACAACAGTACGTCTCCACTACAGTGTGTTGTTGCCCTCTCTCTCGTAACTTTGCCATCAAGGCACCTAGGCCATTATGGAAAAAATAGGCACTGTCCCTCTGCAGAAAGAATACGTTTATTTTATTACTTCACCTAAGAATGTTGCCATTCTCATTGCTTTCCTAACATCACTGGACAAAATCAAGTCATTATCTTTTATTTAAGGCTTTTTTTTTTTTCCTTTTTCTTTTTGAGAAAAGTGGAAAGACTGCAAGCACTGCATTAGAACCAAGAAGAATGACAGTCCAGATAACCAGACTGTCTCCAAAGCAATTTGAGGTGTCCATGTCCAAATGGCTGGCAGGATTCTACTGACTGCTGCAGAAACCCAAGCTCCCATAATGACTGCCAATTAAACAAATGGTGGATCAGCCTCTCCATCCTCTCTGTATCATCCAGGAGCCCAAGCTAAGGCTGCAGTATTACTGAGCACCTGTGGTCTGCATTCAGTTTCCAATGACTTGTGACAGCAAGTATTACGTCATAACGAAGCTCCTGAGCTCCACTTGGCTTAATGCATCTCATTCAGTTATTAATCACCTTAGAGCAGTGCTCCGATCTTTCTGACACCTACTTCTACTCCTCACCATTTCTGCTTTCCTTCATTTTTTTCTAAGAGGAAGACTTATGAACAAGGTGTTCTTATATGAAATACACACACACCCCTGGTTGAGGAAATTCTACGTAATCCAGTAAGTAAGTGATCACGTTACTGGTGATTTTGGAGGCACATTCTTGGGAACCTGAGATACCTAAGCTGAGGTTTATCTGTCAGAAGGCAGATTTTCTGTCTTACTGAGATGCCAGGTTGTTTGCAAATGCCTATCAGAGAACAAAAGGGAACTGCTGTACCCCGAATTCCCCAGTCTTTTTTGAAAGCCTTGGTTTATGCTTTACTGGTCACTGTCAAGAAGATCAGCCTGAGAAATTCTCACTCGGATCTGAGCAGTGGGAAGTGTTCCGTACTGTTCTGCTCTCCCTGCAAGGAGGTGGTGAGAAATTTCAGCAGCTCCCAAAAAACACATTTGCAAATTATGATCTGGCTCCGGCACAGCAATGTTTCTTGTTGCAGTCCATTTAGCATGACACTGCCAGCTGTAGGAAAACAGACCTTGGAAGTTCATTATCATCAGGATCCAGCTAAAAAAATATATGTATTTGGAACCGTACCTAAAATAATTACAAGAGTATGTGAATAACAACACAATTAACAGGAAAAGGTTGGTGAAGGGTTTCTTTCCTGCTCACCTCTGATAGGAGAGATATGAGTCTTTTCTAAAAACATCATCAGTCTTTAAAATCTGCCAAATGGCACTATGAAACATTAAAACTGAGATTCTCTTTCAGGCATTATTAAAAACAAATATATACATCCCTGCCTCTATGTGGGAGTCACCACCTCATTCCCAATGGTGACACTTCACCAGCACACCGTATTTCATCTATCTTGACATTGCTCATTGCTTTAAATATGATTGGCATCTAAAATGCAGCCCAGCTAATCTCACTAAATTTTACCCTATCCATTCATTGCACTGCATTGTTTAATCAAATCTGAACTTTCTTCAGCAAGACTGAAAACCCACGACTGATCAAGTCATATTGGATCCTGAGCATTACAGTCCATGGTGCGGAATGCTAAACAGAAAGTAGGTGAGGAGGAGAGGAGGATTTTGTCTCTCAAGAACCAAGCTCATTTTATTCCATGTGAGAATGCAGTCACCTGAAGAACTGGTCAGAGTTTTTCTTCTAGTAGAGGTCTGAAGGACCCAACTACTTGCTCTTAAAGCACAGTGGCACGGTGTCAAATGATGCAGAAAAACTGATGCCCTTCTGCAACCTCCTGCATAAGCTCATAAAAAGGAGGAAAAACAGAGGACTCCAGAGCCACAGCTCTCCTTTATATTTAGTACTGGAGTGGAGAAAGCAAGCTTAAAGAATAGTGAAGAGCAACACAATTTCCTTCTTTTTGTTGATATTATATTGTAACATTACAATGCTGATATTTGAGGTTTTAGCATGAAATGTGATGGATGGTGACAACAAGCAGTACCATCATCCATGGAATGCAACAACAGACAAAATCTGTCTTCCCCTTCTGTCATACTGATCTAGCCACGTTCCTTCACTCTTGTGATAACAGATAGCCAAAATCCACATATCCATTTGCAACTGTATGTACAGTGAGAAGGGCTTTGCATCTAACTTCACAGAACACCCATCTTTGTAGCCAAAAATCCTTGCCTAGTGTCTGGATGCTGTACCAAACGTACCAGCATATCACATATGACCAAGAAGTAAATGAAGAACAGAGCACAACTGAGCACAGAATGCACTGAACCACTAACAAAATAGGCTCTCTACATCTATTTAATTTTATTTTTGACAAATCAAAATGTTAGAAAAAAGTAAGTTAGGAACCAAAACCACCCAAATCACTCAGAACAGAGTAATCCTGAGGAATGATTCCTGAACTTGCAGCATTTCAGGGATGCTGCTCACCCTGATATTCAAATTTTCAGTTGGCGCAGTAGACAAATCTACAGGGATACATTCCTGGCATGAATACCTGTGGTTGTGAATGCTACACTGCTTTCTTTCTTTGCTCTCTATTAAATTGAGAAAGTAAGAAAAAATGAGTAAGCATGTTTGTTACTGCAGTCAGACTCAGAACAATAGGAGAAAATTAAACATGGGGAAAACACAGCTGAAGAAAACTGGCTTAAAGATTCAAACAAGCGCTAGCCAAGTTTTGCTTAGCCGTGGTTCAGACCTATAAACTCAGTTTCAGTTGATGGATGCTATCATTTGTAGTTGGGTCCTGCAGCAGTGAGGCTGTTTGGCTGCCATGAAGTCTCCCAGTGCCCAAGACACAGTGTGGATGACACAGTTCTGAAATCACATCAGGGGCAATTCACACACAGAGCCACTGAGAGCTCAGAATGACACAGCTGAACCCTGCCAGGTATCCACTAAGCTCTTCTGGACAACTCTTCAGAGGGTGACAGCTGCTGTAATCCAGTGGGGAGAGGATGATACGTACCAACCAGGGACCTGGCTCATCATGTTTATCATTTATGAAAGTATTTACTAAAGCTATCAAACATCATGGCAGGTCACCTAAACGGGCTTTTGCCTTTTAAGTGCTCTTTCCGAAGGATGTAGTAATAGAAAAGGGCAGTAATACATTCACAAGTTAAATATTAACAATTAAAAGGTATATCATGAAGTTTTACTAATTTTTGAAAAAGATTATTGGTTCACAATACATTTCATCACTGAAGGTCTGAATCCCTTGGCAAGAAGTTAATGCAGAATGAGTCATGACCTTGCATACATCAGTCTCTTACAGGGAGCAGAAGAAATTGTGCTAATACTTGCTTAAATAATGCCAATTCTGTGCTGCACTTTTAAAGCAACAAGTTCTTGCAATGAATCCCATAACTGAAGAAAATGCATCTTTTTCAGGTCTAAACAGATCTCTGTGCACAGTGCAGCCCACAGCTTTGATCTGCTGCAGCCTGCACTGCAAGGGGAAGAGCATCCTCTGAGCACCACTGCTACCTGCCAGAGCACACTGCTCCATACAGACCCAAAGCAAAGGGTACGTCTCTAAGCAGAGGCACAGCATAGTGGCTGAGCTACAGTCAGGCTTGGGTGATTTCATTTCCTATGCTGAATTACCCATTGCTGGGCTACTGTATTGTATTGCTCCCTTCTATGTACAGCCTTAGGTATTGACAGCTACCTCTACACCCTGTGTGTATTTAAGTTACCTCATGACTGGAGTAAATGCCAAGGAGGCCCTACAAGGGCAGCCAAGTGCCACTATCCAGCTAGTTGAAATACTTTTATTTTAAATAAATTAACTGGCTGCCTTCCACAGAGGTAGGGGAGAGGGTAGCCACTCAAATGCTCTCTGCCCTCAATCTTTTTTTGTCTGTGTTTTGTTCTGGATGGCTTTTCTACGACACTCAAGTTGCTTTGGCTCGCTGACAGCCATACAGCAACACAGCTAAACAGCTTTGGGTATGGATGAAGGATGCCAAAGAAGTAGATTTGTATTTTAGGCGTGGATCTTTTAAGGCTAAATTTGTAAGCTTCTAACTGGAAAAAGGAATTTTTTCCAGTAACAGCACAACAGGACAGGAAAACAGTGCTTGAGAGAAGACCTGCAGGCTGAGAAACAGAGCTCAGCAATCAGCTGGGCCCCCGCCTCACACTCATCCTCTCTGAACATTCATACTTACTCAACATGCTGTACTTTTTCTGGGATATTTTGCAGCTCTTAAGCAATAAGTCTTCATTAGTGGAAAGGAACTTAATTTAATTACTTCTGTTTTTCTGCCTCTCTTGATTTTTGGCTACTTTTAGTATAAACTACTTGAATAACATGTACAGCTCTTAAAAAGAATCTCGCTTGTTCACTGCCATTGTAGTGATTGCATATTGGTGATAAACATTCAAAAGAGTATTTTGTAAGCAGTGATGGTAGAAGGAAATTTACCACACTATGGCTGAGATAAAAGGCAACGATGACTATAATGCATTTCTCTTAACTATAAATCACAGCAGCTGTTTTACTACTTGGCTTGACTGTTTCACAGTCTCTTTCCCATGTACTGCAAAGATCTGTATTTCTGTTTTGATTACACTGATACTGGAGGCCCCGCTAGAGAGATTTACTTCTCTCATATAAACATTATACGCATTATAGTGGATTTTTTTGGTTCCTCAAGATTTTTTGGTTGCTTACTATTTAACACAAAGATTTAAGCCCCATCCTAGTAAACAGAAGAAAACTAAGTTACTCCAGATAAAAACCGTGTCACCTTCCAACTATTTTTTTTTTTGCATTATTTGTGAATTTAAATTGAAACCTTTATGATTTGCTGTTACCAAGATGAAAAGTTGTGCCAAGGGAGATGTCCACAGTCATTCGCTTTCATTTCCACTCTTCTCACGGCAGTAGATGGATTTCTTTGTCCTCTCAAAGACAGAAATTAATATCACACACGTAATAATGGAAACAAGAACTAGGATATGAACTGGAGACATTCTAGCCTCCAAACAATAACTTCTCTGGACAAACTAAATGCTTTTGACTCAGTCAATAGAACATTTCTATCTATAGAGGATAATCACACCCTCCAGCACAAAGGATAACAGATGTAACATTTGAGCTGGGAAAAAAGACAACAGGAATGCAGAGCCATCAAGTTGCATTACTTTAATATACCGGTTAGTTGTTGAGTTGAAGGAAAAAAAAAAACAGGAAAAACCTACACCCAGCTTCACACCTGATTTGAGCAACTTATTTCTAGAACTTAGAACGCAGAGAGGCAGAATTAGAGTTTTGTTATAGATGCACTGGAATATACTACTTATTTCCTCCGTTAGATTCCCATCCGAGTTCCTAGGGGCCCAGTGCTGCAAGAAAAGATGCCTGAAACACTACTTCTGTAATGGACATAAAAGCTAAGGTGTATTCAAGCTTATGCTCAACTGGCACTCTTTTCTCTTTTTTTCCTTCTAAAGCCATCTGAAGAACTGGGGCCACATGATATGGTACTTGGCACACTGCCTGTAGCTACAACTCTGGTGAGCTAGGATGCTACCTCCCACAGTCAATTACAGTGATAAATCACACCTACTGCTGCCCCAGAGCCCACTTGGCCAAGGGTATTTTAGGGTCATTCTCTTCATTCCAGCATTACCTGCAGAAACTCAGTGCTCTGATTTTAAGCACTCCTGTGCTTCATCCTTCCTGTACTTCACCCTTCCGTGGTGCAAGAAAGTTTCTTTTGGAAGTCTGTACTCTTTTCAAGTGCTGTAAAGAGATTCCTTCCAGCCTGTACTCCTTTGAGTATTTCAAGCCTTCAGATGCACAGCGGTACTTGATCAAGGGTAAATTCAGTTCCTACTTAATAAAAGCAGCATTACTGCTGAACCTGTTGGCAAGTCTGTACCCCAAAATGGGGGAAAAGAGCATGATTAAGTGATTCCTTCTTAGAAGAGGAAAACGGGTAAAGCAAATTGGAATATTGCCTTACCAAGATCCTTTGTGAATTGTGTTATGCCTAGAGTACAGTAATAAAATAAAGGTAACACTAAAACTGCTGGACAGGATGAGGTGTAATCATACCGTAAGTACCTTGATCTGCTCTTAACGACATGAGAGACTTACAACTCTGATTTAACAAATTCCTCTGCAGACAGTAGAACCTGGAATAGCCCCAAGATTCAAGAGACCTCAGCTATGTTCTGCTCTGTCACTGAACTTCTAAAGGCAACTTGCTTTCCTAGCCATTTTCACTTATCAGCTACTTAGACTGCTGTGTACAGTGCTGAACACAGGCCCTTGTACCTCAGCTACAATGTCAGCCACAGTACCAACAGTGATCATTAGTAGAATGCCACCAAATACAAAATCTGGACCAAAGTATAAAATATTATCACTGCAACAGAAAAGGTCATACATTGCCTGGAATAAAGGAAACCCCTATTTCTGGGCACAAATACCAAGAGAAGGGGAAGCCATACCCTGAAGTTTCCTTCCTCATTATGAAGTTTAGAAATGGACTAACATTGTAACACAAGCTCAAAAGAAAGACTAAACACGGAAGTACAACGCGTGCCCAAAATGAGGGGTTGCCAACTCAAAACAAAGTTGTTCTTGGCCAATTTTCTATGTTACACAGCTTTCTCACATAAGCTGACACACAAGAAAGCCTTGAAGCCCAAATCAATAAGCAGCTCATCTCCTGACAGATTTTCCTTAAGGTTTAGATCAATGCTAAAGATAAAGCCAGTGCTTCAAGGCCTGGCAAAGCAATTGGTTTGGCATCAGTACTGGGTAGTTGCATTCATTAAGGCACTTTAAAAACACAGAAAAACCCATACCAAGTAACTGCAATGTCTCACTTTTCCTGGAACAACACAGAAATCATATTCTCTTTCTGCTATTGAAACTTGGAAAGTTCTTAACAAAGGCTGAAGAAGAACAGTGCACGTGAGCACAGATGCTGTGTTTTAGAGTAGGAGCTCAGGGAAACAAGCACTGTATATTTATCCCACCCAGTTTCAATCGTCTATCAGAGCAGCCCTAATAATACCAGCAAAGCAACAATATTAAAGTTCTAGATTGCCCTAATTTCAAACAAAGTCTCCTGGTGCCATGAAATGCATTCACTTTGTTTTTTTAGGACAGATAGAAAATAAAGACCCAGAGGAATGAAAGCACTTTTTAAACACTTTCCAGGAAAACAAGCTTCACTACTGCTACCACCTTGCATTTTCTTACATAGGCTATCCTCACATCAAAAATAAGAAACTGAATTTGGCCAGAATTTGACTAGTGTACAAAAGTTCAGGCAAGGGCTCACAGATATCTACAGCATCACCATGCTATTCAGAGATTACATTTTCACCTGGGGCTGGAGATAGAGCAGAGATGCACTGTAACAAAGGGGAAGGCAGCGATGACCCAAGACAGTGGCTGTGGCAGACATGAGGACTTTTTATGCTGACAGAGCATGCCAGGAATGATGGCCTGCAAGAGGAGAAAATACAGCTAAAAGAGGATACAGTGGCAAAGAGAGAGGTGATGTCTAAGAGGGACAGAAGTTGGCAAAGATACGAAGAATGCCGCTTTACTAAGAAGAAAGTGAAAGAGGCCTTCAGACAGCAGTAAGGAAGAAAGGCCTATTAGAAAAGACAGGAGATGTACAGGATGGATTGAAGATGACAAGACAGTGATACCAAAGGCAACAGGAGCTTAGTGGAACAAACCCACGTTCCTGGGGATGGGTAAACATCAGAGGGATAACCTGCTAGGCAGAAGGACATGTGAGTTACGGTCACACATAAAGGCATGGTTTACCAATAACTCATCCAATGGATCTGGAACGGTCTAGTACTTTAGGGGACTTTAGTGTCCTATTCAAATACAGCACTCCAAAGGTTCAGAGATCGAAATCCCTTTCATGCAGAAGATTAAACTAGAGAAAACATTAAAAATATTGTGGGAATGTTTTCAGGTTTGCCAGAGGAACTTTTTGCACTTATATGCATGTATGAATTTCAGATGGGCCTATGGCTTATAATGCTCCTACTAAAATAAAAAAAAAAAGACAAATGAAACTGTACTATAAATATTTATGACCAAAGCAACTGGTATTGTCAGACCTGCGTGGGAAGACCTTTGCCAAGTTGTTACACTCAAATGTTCACAATAGATGTCAGTCTCCAATAACTTCTCATGAACTCATGAGCTTGTAGACCCCTCGTAGGAAAGAAAAGGCTTCCTTTACTGATTGCTACCAGGAGCAGAAGAGGAGGAAGGGAAGACCATTAGAAAAACCGTCACTTCTCAAATAAAACGAAAAGTCAATAATCTTAATTGGAATTCTAATTTTTGAAGCTCTCATTTGCCTTTCTCCTCCCCTTTTTCTATTTGCTCCTGTGAAATAAATGTACAGGCAGTGTTGAAACTGTATTGCCAAGTTTATTTCAGCCGAGTCCTCCTAGTGTTTGCTCTTGACAGAACAGCAAGCAGTTCACGTAATTGCCTTTTTGCTTCTCCATCAGCTCAAGGGGATTTCTACTCCTGGGAGCACCTTTTATCTGTTATGCTGAGATCAGGTAAACGCTGCTGACATTTGGTTATGTATACCTCAGCTCAACCAGCAGCGCACAGGGGCTGGAGGCCTGATTCTTACCTAATGCACACAGCTGAAAGTGAGGAGTAACTCCGTAAGAGCACATGAAGTTATACATGGTGTGAAATGGGACTGAGTGAGCCCAAGATCAGACCTTGCATTTTTCTGTCCATAGAAGGCAAAGCAAATAGTTTCTGAGCCTAAGTGAACAGGCACAGTCAAAAGGCAGTTTTTTTCTAGTTCAGTATCTTTACATTAAATAAAGATACTTTGGCAACATAAATAGCTTGAGAGGGGCAGGTACTGCCCGACACCACATGGGGTTCTAGATGTACAGAAGGGAAATCATGAATTGCACCTCTTGACGGGGCAAAATGGCCCTGAATTTTCCCTGAATCCCAAACATCTCCTGGTCTTCAAGTAAACCACACTGACACTGCTGAGGGATGTGCTGCTTGTGTCCTTCCACCTCCAGATATTTTCCTCAGCTGAGATCCGCTGGATGGATTCCAACATGTCACCAACTCTGTTAGTACACAACTATCACAGCCGCAGTAGCTGCAGAGTGGCAATTATTGCCAA
The DNA here is from genome assembly GCA_002909625.1 of Bambusicola thoracicus. NCBI lineage: Eukaryota > Metazoa > Chordata > Aves > Galliformes > Phasianidae > Bambusicola > Bambusicola thoracicus. The sequence goes on along the minus strand of PPHD01004642.1, from coordinate 6,616 downwards.
AGGCATCGATTGAAGAAAGAGATATCAACATCACAGTACTAAATTAGCTTTATAGAAGGTGGCACCCAAGAATATGGACGTCTATATTTGAATCCAAATGCAGCACAAGGAGCAGGCAGCACTTCTTTCTTTAAAAATCAGCTGTGTGCCCATGAATTTAAAGGTATTCAGAGCCATGTATGACTTTCTAGTGGAAATTATTTTTCATGCAAGAACGTTGCCATGTAATTGACTTGTCACTGTAATAACTTTATCTGGATTATCCAAGAAATACCTCAGATGACAAAAGACAGCTCTGTAAAATGCTTAAACAGAAGAGAAAAGAGACCTTCACAAAGTGGTTATTCTGAGCAGAGAGGTCCATGGTTTTAACTAAACCTGCCTTGGATGGACATCCGTGTATGCACAGGGAGAAGAACTGAGGGAGAAACATGACTGTGGTCTTCAAACTGAAAGCAGTGGCATTAAAAATAAGGCAACAGTATGTTTGCTTTTTGTTTAAAGACCAAGGAAAGCAAACTCTGCAAGGAAGAATCATGCCAAGCTCTTCTAACTTATTCAGATTTCAACAAGCCATTTTTAAAGACTTTCCTATGTTTAAAATAATGCAGTTAAATATCAAAACCTGAAAGTTCTTGTAGTATTTAAGTGCGAGCGCTCATATCAAAACATATTGTAGTTTAAAAGGTCAGGCTCAAAATAAAAAGCCTCAATGTAAATGAAATGCTAAGGGTTGTTTGTTTTTGAATTAGAATGTTGTACAGCAGTACCAAAAATAAAGATTCTTTCTTGGAAACTAAGAAAGCTGCTCCTAGAAAACCCACCTTACATTCAATTCTGTTTTTAAAAGGGACAGAAAAAAAATCTTTTCTAAGAGCCCACTTCATTTTGCATTCTTTCAAACCCACCAGTTCTACAGTTTTCAACCTTTTTCCCCCTCAAATTAACAGCAGAGGATCAGAGCTCCATTTTCACTCTGTAAAACAACCCTTAAAATATAATACTGTCTACATGACAGCTATCAACCAGTGTGACCCCAACCAGTCCCAGAGCCAAAAGAAGGTTCCAAGTATTATAACGTCTGCCAAGGGACCGCTACAGCCCACCGCCAGGAGATGGCTTTGTAGTGAGAACCGCATAGCACTGCTGACACCCTGCCACTTCAGCAAGTGGCACCAACTGCAAATTCTACCCACAGCCTCTTGCACATGTCCTTTAAATGATGAACTCTGCATTTTTCCAGCTTAAAATAAAAAATTGGTTGAATTGTAGAGACAAGACACCCAGTTGTACACATTTCAGATGAGTTTTGCTTGAGTAAGATGTGTAAGGCCAGTCTCATGGCATTCCATTCACTTAGAATGCATTTGTTGATCATAATAGGTAATTGTGATGCCAGGATTACATCAGTTGTTGCAATTTGGATGGAGTCCACCTCTCCTTTCATGGACTGAAATGTGTGAAATTCAATTGCTCTGGTGAAGTCTTAATTTTATACCAATTTACTTACAAACATTGAAAGGAAAATAAAATTTAAAATGTGCAAAGGATTAAAGCACTCTTTTTCTAATGAGAGCCATCTGTTTATTTCTTTCCTTTTTAAAGCATTTTCAATAGGTGGAAATGAAAGTCTTCAGACACATTTTCATGTCTTGAGCCTCAGCAACAACAAAAAAAATAAACACACTCATCTTCAGTCAGAACTAAGAAAATAAGCCTCATCTCAGCTTGCCAATTGCTTTGGGGCAGCTTTGCATCCCTGCAGTGAAAGTGCTTTGCCTCACACCAAGGTACTTATCCATGTCTAGATAAGAATGGTCATCTCTGGTCACAAATTGGCTGCAGCACGTTGCTCACTGTTTAGAGGTTGGCCATTCTCATCAGAGCCATATGCAACAGTTCATTTCTCAGCTCTTTGCAAGCAGGGGCAGCGGGTTGCTCTGCTACTTCAGTGTTGTGGCACCACTCTTTGGGACTTCATCATCAGTACAATATGATACCAGAAGGTATGTCCAAAGCAGTCCATATACAGCTTCTGTATTTAAGCACCATAACATACATATAAAAGTCACAGTGCAACCCTGAGGACTAAGACCATACGGAGCCAATACAGCAGCAGGAATCCTCTGAACATGAGGTCTGCTAGAGGAAACATCACACACCACTGGAGGCTCAGCTCCAGACTACAGAGTAAAAGAATAAATTAATTGAGAATTCATCACTTCAACCAGTTTTTGCAAGCTACCCATACCTTACACACATACACAGGCATTTATAGCAATGCTTGGAAGTGCACCACAGTAGATCTATGCTTAACATTCAGCCAAAGGTGTTTCTAATTAGACATATGCTGCAAAATGGCAGAAGTTGTAGTCATCAACTGATCAAGCAAGAAATTACTCATTCTGGGAGTAATTTTTCAGTTAGATCACTCAGCTCTTCCCAGTATGATTTAATGAATGGTGAGTGATGAGCTGGTGACAGCCACCCAGAGAGCGTGCAAAAGCAGCACTATCACACATTATCACATCCTGGCCTAAAACATAATGGTGGTCAAATGCAAATCTAACTAGTTAAACAGCCAGCCAGCCAATATTCAGAGAAAAATTACAAGCCATGTGTCATCTTGTGTGCAGGGATAGAACAAATGCTTCATAAAATGTTGTATGCTTCAAAAAAGCAGGGCAGATTAATAATTAGGGGACTCTGAAGAATCCTTGTTTTTTTTTTTTAATAACAACTGTTACCTGTGCTCTGTCAAAAGCTGGAATTGCAAGTTCTAGGACTACTGCAATGAAGTTCTCACTGTACCACAGGACAGCACTAGCAGAATATTTCTTGGTCTTAAAAGACTCATTTCCCACACAAGTTTCTTTGGATAGTTTAACGGTGCTCTCTAAAGTCTAAGAACACAATGACACTTTCTAAGGACAAATAACTTCTGGATTCTTTTACTCCTATTGAAAGTTTTGATGGGATTTGTATAGCTAGAAAGTTCCTGTCATTAGGAATCGTGATTGGAATAGACATAACAGAAAACATGAAACTAAAGTGTAATAAACAGTCACTTAAGAATAGATAGGAACTCAACAGGCACATCCAGAACTGCATTCTAACACCCCTGATCACCAACCCAGCAATTTAACCATGGCACCATGCTGAACGTTGCGGATTATATGGATGAAGAATCAGACAAGCTGGAGGAAATGTTTTGAAACATTTATTTTGACAAGAATTAAACCAGAAAGGGTGTGAAAGACTTGTCACTTATTGACATGCAGCTGATCCCACACTTGGCTGAACTTCTAAACTCCGCTGAGGCTACAGCAGATAACCAACTAATAATTAAGCATGGACTTTCAGTGGTGGCCTACTGTGTGAAGTGTGATTGGCAAGTAAACATCCAGGCCAGAAGTCAAATGAATAAAGTTACTTCACTTTTGAAAGTACACAGAAGAAAATCCCCGCAATATTTAATATTTGCTGAAGCATTTCACCTGTTTCTTTTCTTCCTTTCATTCAGCTTGGCACAAATATCTTCCTCATAAATTAGCACAACCTTGATTTGACAAGCTTTTCCCCAGCTGCATTACAATGTCAAGTACCAGGGCCACTGCTTGCAGCACAGCCTTGACCATTTGTCATTTTCTTGTAATTAATTACAGCTCTTTCAAACAAGGCTGCTACAGAAAGCGATAAGACTATTATACAGCTTTCAACAGTCATTGTCTATGGGATTCTCACAGTACCCACTGTTCGACAAGAGGGCACTGGACAATGCTTTGGATATAAAATTAACCTTATTAATGGAAATTCAAAGCCTAATTTCTTGCACAACTCTGAAGTTTTTGTTTCCTCCTATTTTGCTAATAGCTGGCATGGTATAGAGCATAATGTATACTGACCTCGGAATATACTGTACATATGTATACCTATGCTGCATTAGATCACTACTGAGTCAAACTCCAAAGCTTTCACCTTGCAGAAAACACCAATATTTCAAAGCTTTTTCTCGTATGAATCAGAATAATTTTCCACTTTAGGGTTCTCATACAAGTAAAAATGTTGAGTTTTATAACGTTTTGAATTCTAATTTCCAGGTTTTGGTTGGCCATACAGCATTTTACACCATCTCATGGTACAGATGCCTGAACTTTTACGAAGCAAGGAATGAAATACATTCAGACAGAACATTCCCCTGTTAATTCAGCAAGACTCATTTCTTTCCTTCCCACTTACTTATCACATGCTTTGAAAAATTCTTTTTCTTACTTACATAATGATACTTGGGCACAGATTTCTCAGGTTAAGTACGTGTATATACATATATATATGTTATACATATTACATATATATATAAAATCTTAAGTTGTTAAATTATGAGATACTGTTTGTAGTACTGCTGCATCTGCTGGCTCCAGCCAGGATTGAGGTTACAACCTCCTGAATCCACCATCTTCCTGATGATCTTTATACACGGTAGATAAAAGGTAAAAATAATAAGAAAACAGCTGGCTAGGAGCAGACCTGGAAAGAGAAACCAAGTCTACAGCATTCAGCCTGCTAAGCCAAGTGGTCTGTGGTACTGTGACCTTCACCAAAAGAAAACATGCCAGCCAGGTTTCCAGCAGCACAGGGTATCATCACCTTTCCTTTTCTCAAACTGTGCCATGCTTTGAATATTTTGTGCACAAACTTGCAGTGCACTACTTCGAGAAATAAGATTTACTTTATTTTTATTACACAATTAGGTAAATTGGACAGATGTTCTACTTTATTTTCCCACTCTTTACTGCTGGCATCTATCTGTGTCATTCCTCACTAGCCTGCTCCTCTCAGCTCCTGGTGTTGCTCACTTGGGTTACTAATTGTTCCATTTCTGCTTCAATAGCCACATCTATTGATCACACATGGTGGGAATTCTGATCGAGTTCTGCCACAACAACACCAGATCTGTCAGGGAACATATATATCTCTCTGGACTGTATGCTGACCTAGACAACAAAGGGCAAACAGGTTCAAGGACCACACCTATTTACACCAGAGCATCACTTGCCCTTGTCTCCACTTTGCAAGGAGAGATGGTAAATACACAACGAGGTGTGGCTATACATGCCTTGTCATCATGCATATTATAAGCAGCATTAAAGGAAATGCATTTTAGACATCTCTCCTTGTTACTGAAAAGCATCACTAAGGAAAAGTAAAGGGTAAACGCTGGATTAAAACTTAACTGTTAACCTTACAGGGAAATACAAGGATTCAACACAGTTCCAATTATCTCAGCATTTTTAATTCTATGGCTGAAAATAAATTATCTGAACTACATTATAAGACTCCCAGACAAGTAACACATACCTTTTTCCCCATCAGGGCTTGTAAACTTGAAAATACTTTCTTCCCTGAAGCTTCCAGTGAAAAGTTATTTCATTTTCATATGAAAGCACAGAACACAGCATTGCAGGATATTCAACTTTCAATCAAATTCCAACTTTTAAGTTCTGTCTTCACCAGTTATTATATACACACCTTTTATTATCTTTTTAATTCCCTATTCCAGCCATTCCCACTAAGCTCTCAGTGAGACCTCAAGTAGTGGACGTATTTGACCAGACCTCCAATTCTTTGGTTGTCCTGCTTGGACAGGACAATTTTTATCTAGGATAGTTTTACCTAGTTTATATTTTTATCTAAGATAGTCTCTCCTGCTACTAATTTTGTGTGGAGATTGCTTTTTGTGTCCAACTATCTCTCTGCATCTAGAAGAAACAACAGCAAGACAGCTGGACACGGCTGTTTGCTACCAGAGATACCTGATGTTATTCAGCATCTCCAAGGACAAGGAATTTCAGTTTGGAGGAACAATTAACCTGATATTGAATCAGAGTTGCTAATGGTTACAGAAGGCATTTTCACAATAAAATGCTGTTCCTCTTCACTTGCCAAATTGTATTACTTCAATGATTGAATTAGTTCATTTCTATCTCATGAGCACATGAAAACGACCTGCTGGAAAGAGCTCTTCTGAAAAGGTAAATGATATTCCATCATATACAACAATGTCAGAGACAACCATATGGAAAAGCTTTGGTAGAAGAACATACATGGCAGGAGTTGGTTTTGCACCTGACGAGGGGACGGCTCAATGAACACAGCACCTCATCAAGGTGACTCCACTCTCTGAGAAACCATACAGAGTATAATGGATGCACCTTTCTACTTAAGGCTGACCTGGGGATATCTGCAGCTCAAACTACAGAGCTGTTCTCTTTCCTGAAAAAGGACAACACACCATTGCTCTCATCACCATCTTCTAGGCAAAGCCTTTCACAGGTGCTCATTTGCATATGTAATGACTCCTGTATTATGGCAGTTAGTGGTCTCCTGCCCTACGAGGGAATGAAGGATGAGGTAAGAATTTTTCAGTTCTTTGATACCAAATCTGCCTCCTTGCAAATTAATGGTCATACATATTTCATGCTTTAAAAAACCGATGGAGGTGGCAGACAATGAATGACATCCAGAAAATCCAACCCGCCAGAAAACATGAGCCTGCCTGCTACTGAGAAGTTCCTCCAGTGCCAACTGCAGTCTAGCCTAGTACTTCTGGCACTTC
>PPHD01004641.1:5000-22085 GCA_002909625.1 Bambusicola thoracicus | reverse complement strand
TGTTGCTAGAGGACCTTGACAAACAGTGGCTGTGTAGTTTTAAGAACCTCCTTACTCTGCATTCATATTCATGTTCATGTATGTAGTTATTTGAATTCATTTATCCATTATGAAACGCCTCGAACTTTAAACAGGAAAATGTCTGCCAGATCAGATTGTGCCAAATAATTGCATCAATTACAATTTAACATGATTTTAGGTGTTTAGTTTGTCAGTTTCTAGTTCTAAGTTTCGAGAGATACAGCCTACACTGTACTGTGGACTTATCGTCTTTGATGAAGTCTATGGAGAGATTTTTACTGACTGATACTTATCAACTCATACTTTGAGTAACGTTCCTCAGTCTCTGATTTCCATATTTTCTTCTTCTGCTTCTAACTTCATTCTTTTTACCCTTTCAAAATCAAAATATTCCAGGTTGTGTTATATGATCTATTCAGCATTTATTAGTCAAAATACATTGGTGTTATTAAGTCAAGATGAGGAGTTAAGACCTCCTGTGGCATGTGACATTTCCATATTTTAACTCTTTTTACCCTTTTATTATTTTAACCTTCCCTCTCCTTCCCTCCCCTCTCAGTATCCTTTTCAGTTGCTGCTCCCGTGTCCAGTTTGCATTCCTTGTTCTTCCCATTCTTTAATTTTTTCTCCTTTCCTTGTCTTTTCTTTTTGCCTTTTCCGTTCCAGGGACTGAGATGAGCAGAGTAACTAGAAGTTTCTTGCTGGTTATTTTTTTTTCTAAGGAATGGAAATAAAATATTTTCCATCTTCCGTTCTCTTAATCCTTCACAAGTTCCTCCCTGTTCAAATTTAAGAAGGTACTTCCAGAAACTCTTATTTATGTAGATAATCTCATGAACTAAAGTGTGTATCAAGTCAAGGTTTCAGTAAAAGCTACTTTTCAAAAAAGCAGTTTCTTGATGAGGGATATTCCTTACAGTTGAGAAAAAATATCCTTCCCTAATGAAATCCCATATGTCTGTATAAGGAAAAGATTCATCTACCATAAACAAATGAAAAAGGAGAAATCCACTTTCTCTCTTCTGCTTTCCATTTTGCTGTATTCAGACTATGAGTAGCACCGTAAAACAGCGTTGGCTTTATTTATTGTTTGAGATTTCCATCTTCATTTCTATCTTTCGTGGCATCCTTGATGTCAGTGGGGAGGAAGAAGAGGTGCAGGAAGGTGATATGTGGGGTTCACTTTGTCTGCTTGCTGAGCCAGCTCAAGCACCTGCTCTGAGTGTGCCTTCCCCCTCTCTACCACATAAGCACTGCTTAACCCTGGTAGAATCAAACCCATTATGTTGATTAAATATGTCACTATTACAGGCATTCCTTTGATGTTTTTTAAAATTTTTTTAGTCACAGCATGATTTCTTTTAACTCACGTTTTGCCGTGTACTTCATAGAAATGATTCAACTGAGTGATAACTGAGTTTAAAAAAAAAAAAAGAAAAGAAAAGAAAAAAGAAGGCAGGAATTCATTCTGTCCTCGCAAAAGTAGAATAAGTCAGAAGGAATTCCTTCGCAGGGGAGACATTAGACAAAGGGAAAACTAATGAGAAAGAAGATGGGTCTATGGCATTTCTTCTTTAGTGATTGTCATTCCATTACAGTTTTTAATTTGTACTCAAACATTTTTGCATAAAATGATGGTTGGATATTATTTGGCTCTGCAAACGCTGGTATTTATTACATCTTGCAAAAACACGGAACTTTTCTGGCATATTAAAATTTGCTTTTATAACACACTCATTTTACTTGTATACCTTATACTGTTGCCAAAATCTAAATTGTAAATTCCTTCTTGAAGGATTTGCTCATTAAAATGTGCAATTTGTACTGCAGTAAAAAAATAAAAAAGATAGGAAAATTCTATCTGAATTACTGTACAATTTTTATGATAAACATTCTTTTATTAGTACACGAATCCTGAAAATATATGAAGCTCAAGACATTTTAAAATATTTATTCAGCAAAGATACTGCATTTTATTCATCATTTTCTGCAGTAATTGAAAATCAAGATAGCTTCAAAATAAATAACCACTTAACAGTTGTCTTGCTACAGTATTAGACAGGTTGTCTTTTACTGAGATATGTTTTACAGATGTTTGATAGGCAAAGAGAGGTGGCAACAGTGAGCTGCCTTTGTGCTTATGCTTAAAGTGCATGGAGTGAATCGTATGTCTTGATGCTTGACATCTGTATAGTACACAGCAAATTTTGTAGAAAAATAAGATCTGTTTGTGTTAATGAATCTATACTGGTTTTCCATGACTTAATCATCTTCAAGGTATTAGTCACTGTGGTAAATTAATATAGTATGTAGCACCAAGAAGGCTCTCCTGAAATTGGTTGTGATGGCCCAATTGTACAGTACAACTTGAGCTTCCTAGACCTTTTTGTCATGACTCTGGGGCAAATCTGAAACACTTAAGAAAGACAGGCTCCCCTTCCTCTGTGTTTTTTGAATTCACTAGGTTCTGAAAGTTACAAACAAACAGGATGAAATTAATATGCGAAGTATTATCCATATGCAATCTGCATTTTCTTTTTTTGCCCTAGATTTAGCCGTTTTTACACCCCACCAGTTTCTGCTCACCGCCTGCACAATTGCTGGCTGTACGAACAGTTCCCAGGTCACCTTGTTTACAGCACAGCTGCCACCATCTCATGTAGATGCCCCGGTCCTGACGATTTTGGATTCTAGAACAATATATGTGCAGTAAGTAAGGATTTCTTCTTTCTTTACAACACAATAGTGCATCAGTTTATTCAAGAATTTCAGTGAGTTCAATCAGGGGAAGGGTTTGTGACATAAAATTAAATTTATTATGATTAAATGCATAGAAGTGATTAGTTTAGTGGTTCTGTGCACCTTCTGATTATCACTTGCCAACTTAATTTCCATTTTGTCTTTACGCAATCAGTATAACCTACATATGGGCATAGCCTCTGCAAACTTCAGTGCAAGAAAGGTTCTGGTGATATGCCCATTTTGTAGCCCCTGCTTTGTTTGTTAGTGTAATAATTTATCTATGGAGTACAAATACTGCATTAGAGCTTTGCTTTAGATTTGTTTTTATGGTTGCACAACTATGTTTTCAAATTCTTGAGGTGAAACTCATGAAGTCCAATAGACAGAGCCTTACATTTTTTGAGTATGATCTGATTCTTTCCTACTCTTAATCGTATTTTACTTTCATTTGCAGATGGAAGGAACCATTAGAATTAAATGGGATCTTAGATCGCTATGTTATTTATATTGCCAACAATGAGCAGAATTTTACAAAATGGGACGTAATCTACAACAGCACAGAACTTTTTCTGGATTTTACTATTCGGCACCTTTTCCCAGGCACTGAATATCTCATAAAACTAGCTGTAAGTTTGCTTCTATTTTTAACCATAACAATTTGCTTTTTCTTCATAAAATCTACAAATAGAAGGAGATAGTATAAAGGAGGAGAGTTCAATGTAAAGTAGCTGTTTGTTCAAAAATATTTCACAAGACTGTAGTGCTTTTATTGCTTTTCTTTATCAGTGATTTTGTTTTTATGATGAAATAGAGAAGATTCAGTTCACTGAAAACCTGAAAACATGTATACAGAGGCATGGGGTTGTCTCTTGTTTTAAGCACGTTGCTCATTTTATAACAATACCTATATAAGGATATTTGCTTTGATAAATGCCATAGAAAAATATTCAGCTCTTGATTATGAATAAATTTACATTTATGTAGACTGGGTATGCATTCATTTTTTTTCTTAACATGCTCTTGAATGATCTAAATATTACACCACAAAAAAAAAAAAAAAAAAAAAAAAAACAAAAAACTGCCTTCGGGTGGCGATAAGGATCTGACTTGAACTTGAAAAAGCGAGGATATTCAGTCTAATTAAAGCTTAGATTTGTGTTGAAATTAATTCATTTGTGCCTAGGCATCTCAGCGCTGTTAATTGTATAGTATATAAAATAATACCACGTCCAAAACTGTGTGACAATACTTCAACAAGCAGTTTAAACCTTCAGAAGCAAGGAAGAATATCAAAAATATTTGAGATGTTCCCCTGTGCCTCGGCTTTACTCTGCTCTCACCCAGATCCTGAACACAGGTGCAAGGAGAGAGGATGAAGGGAGAATTAACAGCTCGGATCTGGAGAGCCAGGGCTGCTTTGTTTGATGTTTCTGCTTTGGGATATAGTTAAAGCAATGAAGTGGTGTGTGGATTTTGTTTTTATTTCATTAACATATACAGATTTTCTCAGAGTTAAGGTACACATTTTTAGGAACTCTTCATTTTTATATTTTATCTCTAATTTATTTATGTTTCTATTTTCTAAATGTATGTGTTTGCAATGCATCAGCGATAACAAGAAACTAAGAGAAAGATCATTTTTTTGTGATAGTTAACTGGATAAAACAGTGTCTGATAGGCAGGTTAGAAGATTGAAGAGTCCTTGCAGCTTTGAACATAGGAGGTCAGAAGTGTATGAGATGCCCACGTTTTTTGAAACGGTAGAGTAGGTGTTCTTACAGCGTTCAGCCCCACTGTATTTAGAAATTACCAAGCTAGTTTGAGAACTATGTAACAGAGATTCACAAGTTAGGAAGCTTAAAAGTGCCCAAATGTTATACTGGAAAGAAACAAAACAAACCCAACAACAAAAAAAATCCACAAACAACCTACCTCCCCCTCCAACAATAAAAACACACAAATCATGACAAACGCACCTGGAATGAAGTCAAAATATTTAATTTTATTGGAATTTTGTGAAAACCTCTCCATTAAAAAATAATAGTATGCCTTCAACTCTGGAAACTTATGACGTGGAATAACCAAAAATCATAAAACTGTGACAAAACTCTCTAGTTTCTTGGTTGTGCAAAATAAGCGAGAGCCTTTTTCTTTTTCCTCGTTTCACAGATAATGTTGATTTTGCTTTGTATTTGTACAAAATTAGCTTCTGGTTTATTTGAGAAAACTGAAGGCCAATTCATTGAAATTTGCAGCTTTGAACACTCAGCAGAATTTTTGGCACCTCGCAGACCAATGACTTCAACTTTTGCATGACAAGTTTAGATACCTTTAGCGAAATGTTTATCTTTGTATGCTGTTATATTTTTTCACAGTTGATGACTGCCATTTAGTATGTAGCAAAAGAATTGTTACATACTGTAAACCACTGCAACAGCATTTATAAACAAGTCTAATGCTTCTTTCCAAAAGTCAGCTGAGTAGTCTAAGGTCATGTCTCCCTAGATTAGTGCAAAAGGGATTTCCTTTTGCTCTGTTCCTGCTCTAAGCTGGTTGGATGTGAGCCAGGCCAATCTGAAAGCAAATGGAAAGCTAAAAGGCTGCATTTAAAATTAGCTGGGGTGGCACACCCTTTTATATGGCTTGAGTGCTTTTGTGATGTCTCTGTTGAATGTCTCCTTGCTGCTGTGTTGTGTGAATAAGCTAGCTAAGGTGCTGGCTGGAGGATCACTGTGTTTGGCTTCTTTACGTGGCATGCATCTGTCCCTTGGCTCTCTAAATGTGATGCTATTTTTTCAAATTTTGGCCCAAATGTGTTTTCCGATGAAGATCAGAGTGGCACAGTGGGGCTCAAAGTGGGTGTAGGATTTCATGGCTTTGAGTATTTCTGTGTGGGATCACTAGAGTCTCACCAATGTCCTCTGCATTTGGATGCAGTAATCTAAAATACCACAATTTAAAATGAAGATGATCTTTGTCTTATTGATTTTCATTAGAAGAATCAGAAATTTCATATACCAGCAAATTTCCCAGATACGAAAATTGATCTTTGTGAAATTCAAGAAATAAATGAATAGAAAGGCTGCAGTTAATGAACTTCTGAACTAAAAAGCCCTCCAGTGCTAAGGAGAGCTAAATGGAGCTCATTTAACAAGGGAGCAAGGAACACAGGAAGAAATAGTCTTCCAGAGGTCTTTTTCTTGGATCTTCGTGAAGTCAATAGAAGCTAAATAATTCGAAGAGTGGTCTGGCATTGCTGGAAGGATGATGTTCTTAAGCATTTTGATAAGGAAAATATTTTAGAGTTATGTGAGCATCTGCCTAAGCTAACACTAAGGCGTTTAAAGTAAATGCCACTTTTGTGTATTCCCAAAGCTAAATTTGCATTCTTTCCTTGTTATTTGATAGCCCAAACTGAATACCAGGAGTCATTCTGTAGTTGTGTTGAGAGTGTAATTTCAGAGAAATCAAAACAATCTTGGTGTGTAAAATAGCCTCTCATTTACAAATAGTTCTATTTTTTACCTATGGGGCTAGTATACACCTCTGAAGTGGAGCAGGAAATACGTTGACTGTTCGCCAATTTGAAACACACTGGGAAATAAGAAACTGAAAATAATCCTTTCAAATAATATACACAAGATTGAAAGAAGCATTTTATTCCTGGAGATCTGGATTGTAAGGATGGTTTTCCTTTGTGTGCTGATGATCCAGAAAGCACTGCCTGTCCACATCAACATACACCCAAAAAAGAAAGATCATGACATAAGTTTTAATGAAAAAGTATATCTGAATCCTTACTGAATTTGGGTTCGATGTAATTTATTGCTAAAACTAACATTGAGAACAAACAATAGGTTAAAACAACAACAAAAAAAATGAACATTTAAATCAAGTACAGAGTTTACATATTCTTGAATGTGTTTTTTAACTTGTATAGCTTCTCCTCTTGCCATTGATTTTAGTGCAAGTAATCAGCAAAGCAGCACATGTAAGGGGCTAGCTGTGTAGCCTTATGTTTCTGCATGTAAAATTTTAAAAGCCTGGTATATGAGGCGATCTGCAAATTCTTGCACATTGCATTGCTTCATAATCAAGCAAAATGTAAAAGCGGTGTAATCAATCTTTTCTTCCCTGGTAGCTGAAATACAAATGATTTGACTGTTATCCATAAACATGCAATAATAACTGTTACATATTGATTTATAATACAGTGTTTTTTCACTCTTTTAATTGCATCTGCACACCACTCAGTCTGCTGTCATGAAGTGCAGAAGTCTCTGAGTGTCATTGTTTTTTTCTGAATGACTGTTCAGTGAGACAATTTTTCAGGTACATTGCAGGGTGGTTAGTATATTCTGTCTGAAAGTTGTGAGAACTCTATTCAGTTCCTGAACAGTTTTATGCTGTAAATGGTAGATACTGTACTGTAGTATTGTTTAACTTTTTCTGCAAAAGCATTTGAAATTTAATTGTGATTATGACTCTCAGTCAAATACAAAGTGATGGGAATCAAATATTAGTAGAATCGAATATTAGTTTTATCAATATTGCAGTTAAAAACTGAATATCATTAGTGGCATCTCTTGTTATGATAAGAGTTTACTAAATTTAAGATAAAACTCTTCTATGAAAAGCACAGGCTTACTAAGTTCAGATATGTAGAAACTATAAAACTACATATAATTCACTGCTAGGCTCAAAAACTGTTGGTATTACATTGAAATATGTTTATTTGTTGTGATTAATACTTTAAGGCTTGCACTGGAGGTGGATGCTCATTAAGTGAAGCTAGCACAGCTGTAACAGATGAGAGTACGCCAGAAGGTGTTCCTGCTCCAAAAGCCCAGTCATATTCATCTGACTCCTTTAACATCTCATGGGCTAAGCCTGAGTATCCGAATGGTAAGTGAACTCTTTTAGCCTCAAGTTAAAAAGATGATTAGTAAAGGTAAATTAATATTCTAAATGGCAGCTTATATGTGGTGCTTAATTTTTAATGATCATTTTAGCACATAAAATACCTGAGATAGTATCATTGTCTGCAGCTGGGAGATTGTGGTTTTCAGCCTAGTGTATGGTTTCAGTAGCTCAAAAGTGCTCCCTTTTGATGGTTCATGTGTACTGCATCTCATTGTTTAATGTTTCAAAACAACTGAGCCTGAGGACAGGCCACTATTGGAGAATATCCATCTAGGGTGTTCATTCTACCCTCAAATAAAATGTCAATTTTTATTTCATTAATAGATAAGTAATAAACATTAAGATATTGTTCTGTGTAATCATCTTGGAAGTGTGCATTTGCTTGACTATGGAAGTTAAATAATACACTTTCTTTTGTTTAGAAATGTTTTCCAATGGGAATTATCTACATGTAACACTTTTGGACAAATTCAGCACTTCTACCATTAATATCATATATCATTGGGATTCACCTTGATTTTATTATTATCTGTACCTGTATGACAGCTTATATAAGAACAGAGGAAGCTATCCAGAAATCGCTGAATTTAAGCAACACAAATGTTTTTTCTCATTGGGTATCATATGTATATATATCTATAATTCCAATTCCTTTCTTACTTTAGTTTCATATGAATTTCATTTTTCCCCTGCAAGTTTACCCCACTTTCAAATGTGGGAGAACAGAAGTTGTACATACAACCGTAATATAAGTCACTTGAAACAATTTCAAAAAAATTAGTGATTATAAGGCTACATACTTATAGCAATCTGTAAGACATTACTTTTAAAAGGAATTAAGAGAGTATTTCATCTGCTGTTAAATACATTATCTGATAATTTAAGGTCCTTTGTATTGCTGTCACTTTGTAAGATTTTTCCTCCCAAACCCATAGAAACCTTCAAACCTTGTGAATGAAATTCCACCAGTACATGTGGAAAAGGCTTAGAGGGAAGAAAGGAGAGGAAGGAAAAAAAGGAAGAGGGAAGGAGAGCGGGGAAAAGTGTGAGAAGGAAGGCAGGATGTCCAAGTATGTGGCTTAGTGGACAAAATATGAACTATTTCCAATTAAACCAACATTTTTATTTTTTTTAAACATATAATTGTTGATGCCAGGGCCTCATCCTGTTCTCCCTGCATTGTGGGTGGAAAAAATCTAAATGCTTTAGAGGGTGTTTTAACTAGCCAAATATGTATATAACTGTATAGTAAATGCATATAACTATGTTAGCGTATCTACAAAACAGGAGAAAGACTGTAGTTTGACAAATAAAGTTCCACAAGCTTCCTTTAAAACAGCTGCAAGTTGGGAATACATGACCAAACTTACATGCTGGAAAGAATGGGTGCCATTGAGAGGGGTCTGGACAGACTTGAGAGGTGGGAACCTCATGTGAATTTCATAAAGTTCAGCAAGGCCAAGTGCAAGGTCCTACCTTGCCCCTCGGTTGGGGCAATCCCAAGCACAAATACAGGCTGGGCAATGAGTGGATTGAGATCAGCTTTGAGGAGAAGGATTTGGAGTTGTTGGTGGATGAAAAGCTAGATGTGAGCACTTAAATCCCAGAAAGCCAACTATGTCCTGGGCTGCATAAAAAGCAGCTTTTTCAGCAGTGATGGAGGTAATTGTGCCCCTCGTCTCTGCTCTCGTGAGACGACACCTGCAGTGCTGTGTTCAGCTTAAATTAGCGTCATGGCTTTATGATTTTTGTTATTGGCATTCCACATCATAACATCATGTAAACCATAGGGAATTAAAGAGTTAATACTCCAGTTCTGTGGACTGACAACTTTCCAGATGCCTGGTTCTCAGAAGAGAAAAAGAGCTACAATCCCCAGAGGACTTTGTGTTCAGAGGGGAAGATAAGACCATGGGATAAGTCATGGGATCTCTCTCTCTCTCTCTCACTGCCTGGCAGTATGTGGTTGTGCTCCCCAGCCATTTTGCCTTCAATTCAGAGTAAGGCCTTTGATTTCAGACACTCTCGCATTTATTTAATTAGCCTGAATTCCAATTATATTGAATTATATTGTGTTATCTTGCATTCCGATATCATATTTAGTAAAATTAACTTTCCTCCTCAGATTGTTGCCACTGTTCTGTTTTTTTGGACCCAGATCCCATCTCCCTATCCTCCTCCTTTCCTGGCTGGTGGGCCTGTGGGCCTGCTGCCCCCTGTCATGGACACAGATAGATCTAGATAACTCTGTGACAGATTAGATACAAGGAAGAATCTCTAGGAGAGTGAGGAGTAACTAGAGCAGGTTGCTTGGAGAAGCCATGAATGCACCATCCCTGGAGGTATACGAGGCCAGGCTGGATGGTGCTTTGGCCTAGTGGGAGGCATCCTGGACTATGCCAGAAGGTTGGAAGTCAATCTCTAAGGGCCCTTTCAGCACAAACTCTTATATGATTCCATAAATCTACACATTGTATCTTCTTGTTAACATGATGTTTGCTGCATATAGGTTGTCTCTCCTTTTAAATGTAATAAATGAGTTGTTAAAAAGTAAAAAAAAAAAAAAAAAAAAAAGGAGTTGTGAGTTACCATATTTGATAAAAGAAATTACATTCTTCTGTACCCTGTAAAATTATTCTCTGTTAATTTCACATCTTTCTTTTATTTAAAGCTCACAGAGTATTTTTCCCTTGGAATTGTTTTTTTTTGGTGATGAATGGATACCGTGTACATTACTGTTAGGCAGTTTTCATTACAGTTAGAATTGGTGGAAGGGATTCAACTGCATTTGGCTTCTGTTGCTCTGCCTTGTGGAGAAAAGCTGCTTTTTCCACTTATGAGCTCGTAAGTACTTAAGTGTGGAAGAACTGCTGTCTCGTGAGAATTTGGCAGTCAGAAGGGCATGAGGGCCTTCGCTGTTTCATCATAGTATGCTCTCACTTACACAATGATCAACAAGGGGTATATGAGTGTTCTTTCATTTTTCTTCTTTCTCCTCCTTACCCACCTTTTTTGGAGTTCTGAAAAATACATCTAACTTTTAACACTTTTTACCATGCTCTTTTTTTCCACTTCCCCATTTGCATCATTCATTTCATAAAAAGACATTAAAAAGAAAACAAAGTTCTAAAACTTTTCATCAAGTAACTGCTTGATCAGAAAGTTTCTATTGTGTAACTTTTTTCCCCACTTCCAGCATACCTTCTGAGCTGCCTAATGGCCACATCATCCATAGTTGCTGTCTGTCAGTATTCTAAAATTGAGTAGGAGGCTGAAAAATACTATGGTTGAAAAGACTGAAATATGAGAAAGATCAGCAAAAACAAGCATCCCTTAAATTTTGCTACTTCAGCATTTTAGAGGTATATTCTTGTGTTTGGAGATTAATGGAGTTCTAACATAGTCTCCTTCCTCAGAAGCACTGGAGCTGTTTCCCGCTCTTGACTTAGCTGGTTGGTGAGTTTCATTCTACTAGGCTTAAGTAACGCTTTTTGAATTCGTTGATTTTGGCTAGGTTTCAGGTGGAAACTTCAGAATTGCAACAATGTGAACACCATAAATTGACACCTCCTTGATAGATATCAGGGGCCATTCATTCCCTTATCTCCTATCTTCTCAAACTGTAGTATAGAAGTTACTGTATATTTCCATGAACACAGAAAGCTAATTAGCCCTTGCTGATGTTGAGTAGATCTATAGTCTAACTGGGATTTGCACAGCATGGACTTTACTATGTTCTCTAGGTATATATGGTGTGTAGCTGCCTGCTACTAAATGAACAAAGTTAAGGGGGAGTAATATGCCACCTTTGAGGCCACTTATGGAAAACAGGATTACAGTCTACTTAGCTTCTTCACAAAAATGGCACAGTGAATAAAAGGTTGGCTTTGAAATTTACTGGGCTAAGGGTCCCTGTAGATGTCAAAGAGTAATATTATCTGAATATGGACATTGAGTTTCTGGCCTTCATTTTTGTGAATTTAAGGCCAATTTAAATTTTGTTAAAAATCAGTGTTTCATAGAAAACAGGGAGAAGTACACCTCCTTTTAAAGTTGTTTCAGATATGTAATTTGTGTGTCAGATTTGAGGAAGAAAGTCATGTGGAAGATGATATGCTGATGCACATATTTCTTTTTGTTTTACTTTCAAACCAAAAAGAAAATAGTTGAGAGAATACAGCCCTGAGATATGTCACCTAATAGCAGCACCCTACAATACCTTTCCATCTCTATCATATGCATGTCAAATATGTAGATAGTGTAATACAGAGTAAACAACCCATTTTGTTCAGGACAAGATTTGGAGAGAATAGTGTGATGACAAAAGGCATCAGATATTCTGTTCAGTATTCTAGTGGCCTCAATAAAGAAGATATGTTTTCTTCAGAACATATCCATTATAGGTTTGCCATAGTGTTTAAGGTCTGCTCTTTTGAAGTTTTTTCACGTAAAAAGTGGCTTTGTCTCTTCTCACCAAGGAAAATTTTCTTAAGTTTCAAAAGCTTCACTTCTGTATAGGTCATAAATAAAATCAAGTCTATCTTTCAGAGCCATGTGGAATTGTATAGGGAATAACAAGGATAGTAAGAACTGATTTATGAAATTATTGTGAATTAATCCAGCACTAGTTGCTGCTGTGCTTGCAAAAGGCTACTTTCTTTCATAGTCAATGAAACTGATGTAGATAAGATTTGACCTCTAGATTATACCTTAAGGAGGTACAAGGGGCACATATGCAAGGGACTCCCAGTGACCATGCAGTTTTTTTTCAGAATGTAAGCCTAAGTTGTACTGCTGGGTTTCCTTTCAAGAGTGAAATGTAGTTGTGCCGTGATTGATATTTTTGTCTTCAGTGAAACTAAGGTTTGATCTAGCTATCTAGAATTCATTATTGTGAAGAAACTGCATAAATTCTTGTTCTCTGTGTACCCCTTCTAAAGCCTTGCAGTCATGAAAATGTGCTCTTTGATATTTCATGATTTGTGAGCTCTTCAGGTGCATTTAGCAAATCTTGGAAAGTAAGTAAACTCCGGTGTGGTTTTCATAGTATGGTTTGTAAACATGTATGAGTGAGATAGAGAGGTTATTTATCCCTAGCCAAAACGAATTATTTCCTGATCTAGAAAATGGCTTTACATCTCAAAGTTAAACTACTAGTCTTTTGTTTTGAAATATATTTTTCTTTTTTTTTATTCTGTAATTTTCTCCATAAAAGTCATATAAAACAGAGGCAGAACTAAAATCAACAGGTAATGTATCAGCACATTAAAGATCATTGTTCTCTAACAGTACTGGGAGGGCTAACAAGAGCTCACAGTGCTGACCCTCAGGCTGTTCCTCGTGGTGGAGATGCTGCATAATGCTGTGATTGCAGGAACACTCTAAAATAACAGTTCAGTTAATTCATGCTGAATTACAGTGGAGTTCTTGTAGAGGTACATATGGCACCTGTATTAATATAAAATGAGTTCATTATGGTTCATGCTGTTACCACACGTATAAAAGGAAATGATGATATGATTTGACTATGACTTTAAAGGATTAGTACTCCTGGTATAAGTGTAAAAGTACATCATTATTTTTTCCCCTCTAAAATACATTCTTAATGTTGGCATTTACAATCAGAAATGCCTTTGTCAGTCTTAAAGTGTTTCATTTCTCAGGTAAATATAAAATATCTATATTTGATAGTTTGTTTATTTAATATGGGACCAATATCAACCATGAATGTCCTTGCCTTACAAGGAACTACGCATGGAACCACAAGGGGTATTAGCTTTAGGAAGCCTGTCAAATTTAGTAGCATTGATACTGTGTGATTTACCAGGACTTCCTCCCACACATATGTCTCTGGTATCTGACTAGAGTTTAGCCTCTTAATTTGGTAGAGTTGTAAAGACCTGAGGAATCTGTGAATCGCTTTGCATACACACTTCTGCAGTGATGCCTCCTATATATTTCCATGGACTACAACAGATACACATAGCACAACAGGACTATTTGATAGAGCAAATTCTCAGTTTTATTTTATTTCTCAAGCATATGTTTATGCCTCAAGAACTAGAACATTCACAATAGTTCAATGGGAGAAAATGCAATTCTGGCGTATCTTGACCAAAACGACTTGCATATCAACTGAAAGACCGAGTGTACAAAGCTATTGGGAAGCTTCCAAGTCCAGTTTAAATCAGCCAGAATTATGGATACCAAGCTTTATAGAAAGTTAGACCATAAACACTTAGTTTTTTATTTGACTACCTTCAATTGGATTTCAGAAATGTGTTGTAGCCTCTTTCTCACCCATAATTAGTTTAAATGCAGTATTGTTAGCTAAAAAAAAAAAAAAAAAAAAAGGATGTTTGTCAGACTCATGCAAAGATGCATATATTGCTATAATTGCAAATGTAATCATATTGCAAATGTAGCCAGCTGTGGTTTTCCGTAGCCTAATGAAAATTTGGCCAGTGCTAGTCTAAGTTGTCCATTATTTAAATAATTGTCGATAACTTTTCTTCTCTAGGTCTACAGCTGTTTGGATGTGAGATGGTTTTGTATATCTTTCCAGTTCTTGTTTCAATAGCTCTATGCTGAGTAATCTGTAATAACTATTTGCTTGTATTTTCCTGATTCCAGGGTGATGTTAACTGCTGTCTACTTAGGCTTGTTTGTGTGTAATCTTTGGAAGATTGTCAAGATTGTCTTTGTTTCCAAAAAATGCAGTTCACTGATGAGGTTTTCAACAATTAAAAATGTGAGAGTGTGTTTCTGCTGTTATATACACAGTAATGTTAAATAATTGACTGCTTAACTATAAAATATGTGAAATAGTACCACTACCTTCATGTCTGTAGCACTAAAGATTTTCTTATAAATTCTGTGGTTGTATAGATATTGAGTGCTATCACATTGTTTTATAGGTATTATTACCAGCTACGGATTGTATATGGATGGTGTTCTAATACAGAATTCATCACAGCTAAATTGTTATGCTTATGGACTTGCTCCGTGGAGTCTGCATTCCTTCAGAGTCCAGGCATGTACTGCGAAAGGTTGTGCTTTGGGTCCGTTGGTGAGTACCTCAATTTGCATTCTGGGAGTGTAATAAATGTCAGATGGCAGTGAATATCAGAGTAAATGGTGATGATTCACTCTGGTCAGTACTAACCCATCTGGCAAAATGTGACATTTAAAAAAAAATCCTCTTTAAGAGCTGTTGAAGATTTGATAGGTCATTGTTAGGCAGCATTCCAAACTAGAACATAGGTACATCAATGAAAGGCAAAATTTGAGGCTGAAAACACACGTTATTGAAATGAAGTAGTGTTGATATGTTTTAAAGAGGCAGATGTGAATTAGTCAGATTTGCAAGGGCATAATATACAGAAAGAGTAACCGTTCCATTAATGAGCAGTTTCAGCAACTGTCTGAATGAAAGAATTGAAGGTAATTCAAGAAGTGCAGAAGTCAGAAAAGGAAAATAAAAGTATTTTAAAATATCTTTTGAATGCAAGTCTGTGATTAAAATATTCTACTAGACTTTAACAGTCTTGTACAACATGCCATTTATTCAGGTTTTGAGAAGACAGGAATATTGAATATAACATGTGCAAACAAAGCTTCTGAGGCTTTTTTTGTAATGTTCTAGAAGGCTGAGCTGATATACCCAGTACTGCTGTAACGTTTATTTTTGTTACAATTTGTTACTCACATTTTTAATATTCTTCCTAAGAGTGTTTTCTTTCAAATTCTTGTAACATCATCTGTCTGCAAAAGATGACTAGACTTTATAACCATTAAGCATTTTATAGCTTGGATTACTTCAAAGGATATTTACTTTTAAAAGCTTGGATGGCTTTTTGCCAGTTTTTCTTTTACCTTTTTTATGACTTCATACCTTCCAGAAAAGCAAAGCTTGTTCTAAGGTATTCAATGTGTAGTATCCTAATCCATTGCACTGGTAGTGATGTTTAAGACAGGTCATTGCCCAACTATGCACACAGATGAAATATGTGTTTTTACTACTCCTATCCTATCAAATAGGCATTAAAAAAGAGAACAGAACACCAGTAGTTAGGGCTATTACATTTAATTTAATAGCCTTTTCTCATGTCTTCGCTGAGCTCAACTTGGTATCGTGGCACTTGCAACAATCCCAGCAGGGGTCGCTGTAGCGGATACCCAGTGACCAGTAGCATCCCGTGATCAATAGCATCCCGTGATCAGTACACAAACTGTTTTCCAAAGCCAGTGATCCATCTCTAATCACAGGAATTGAAGTACAGCATCTTTATTTAGGCACACCTAAGTGCTGCCAGAAAGTTAAAGCAGTTTGACTTTTTGAAAGATTTTTATATCAATTACAGTATAAATCCAACACTTAAAAAAAAAAAAAAATCAAATGTTTCACCTCTTTCATTACTCTAAATAGTATGGGAAGCATCTTCCAGCCATAAGATGATATCCTTCCAGCTATTTTTGTTCCTGATCTTGTGTTTAATGTGCCCTAATCGATTGAAAGGATGCTATGTGACTATACTAAATCCTGGATTTCTCCTGCTTGTGTTTCTGAAGGTGGCTCTGAAGATCTTAATCAGTTACAAGAGTGTTAGCAATTTTGCTGTTTCACTAAGCTTCTTGCTTGGGTCAGATCAGTGTTTTGGTGGTCTTTTATGCTTTGTCAGTGATTATGATTTATTTTTAAGTGAAATGCAAATCTATAACACATGAATTCAAAAATTCTCAATTTTAATTTTTTGCTAGTGAACCCAAAGTTTTACTTTTGAGTCAATTCTATTCTTTATTTTACTGACTAAAAAAACCCACACACATACAAAAAAATAATAAATAAAATTAAAAACTTGGCTTATCTAGAAATAGAAGAAGTTGTTCGTCTTCTGACAGATTCTTTGGAGGAATTGGTATTGCTGGAGGATACTGCTGATTTTTGAAATGTGTTAGGTCTTGTAAATATTGGATGCACAAAAAAGAAGCAATTAATATAACAAACATGATAGAGCTTTTGCAGCTGTTCAGGTTATGGTGAAAATTACTACAAACTGTACTCTTTCAAGAATATCCTTTTCAGTAGTAAAAATAGTTGGTCTTCCTTTCTCCAAGTTTCTGATGTGGAGATTTTAGAGTACCAGCATGAAGTGGCACAGCCTTGCAGGATATTAATGTGGCTTAGAAAGTACAGTTTAGTCAAATTCTTCCGTAAGGATGGTTTTGAGTGAAAAATCCGAATAATTAATCTGGCATTTATGCAGTGAATACGTTTGTTTACGCTGTGAAGCATTTGTTTATCTTAAACCATGTACATTATCTTTTTGATTTTTCTGCAACTTCTCATCTGTTTCAAGTATAATCTTGTGCTACTTTAGAGTGTATGACTGTAGGAAC
>PPHD01004640.1:0-19185 GCA_002909625.1 Bambusicola thoracicus | reverse complement strand
AAATGCATTCTCTGTACTTGTCATTTGTAGTCCAAATAAGACCTCTTCAATGGATCCTGTTTCTCTTTGGTTAGACCTCTATTAGTGTCATAGTGAATTAATTAAACGTTATCTTAACCTCAATTAACTTTTATCTGTTAACAATATCTAGAGTGGCAAAAAGGGAATTTCAACAACACATAACTGAAAGCATTTTTGCAGTCTCTGGAGAATCTCAGATNGTTTCTCTTTGGTTAGACCTCTATTAGTGTCATAGTGAATTAATTAAACGTTATCTTAACCTCAATTAACTTTTATCTGTTAACAATATCTAGAGTGGCAAAAAGGGAATTTCAACAACACATAACTGAAAGCATTTTTGCAGTCTCTGGAGAATCTCAGATAACCCCATTGCAAACTTAGCTCATCTACAAATATGACAGCTTCAGAGTCTAACACAGCTGAAATAAAGGTAAGGCTCAGAAGCTGTTACAGTGGGCGGGGTGTGACTAATATCAGCAACCACCTCTGCAAGCAGAGAAGTTTTTCAAAACAGAAATGAATATTGGAGCATTAGCACTCACAAGGTCTTTCCCTGGTGTACATTATGTAAGATTTTGTTTCTCTAAGAAATAAATTTTTCAAATAGTATTTATATGTGTTTCTCAGAAGCTAGAGCATGTTTCAGGCAAGCTAACTAAAAGGTATAAGATAAAGCTGGTTCACATTTAGTTCCACATTTTATCCAAAAGTTGTATTTCACAGCAAAAACCTACTATGTCATGCAGCTGAAACTGTGTTTACTGACTGTGAAAATGAATCACAGAATGTGAAATTCTATCCATTATTATAGGTAGAAAAATATGTTTAGTTCACAAAGTCTGAGTAGCACAAGAAGTGCTTTCCACAAAAGCTCGAGTGCAGAATCTTCTAAAAGTCAAGATGACCACTGCAAAATCACCCCAAAATGTAATTTTTTAAGCAGACTGACATTAACAGATGTAGTTTTATGCTCTGAAATAAAAACACATACTTTCCCCATACCTGGTTTTAATTTCCATTCGGAATCCTAAAATCTAACAAATAGGTTAGAAAGGATCAAAGCCATTCAAGTTATTTGTGCACTGTTATGGTTACTGCCATTGTTATCTCAATATCAATAACTCTATTCACTCAGGTTACATACATCGAGAAAAAACTAGTATAACAATGTGAACCAAATACTCAGTGCACTAAATTTACACACAAATGCACAAATATAGTGAAAAGACGCATAAGCCAGTGAATACTGCTTACTGTTATAGGGGTTAACAGTCATAGTGAGATTTTTAAGAATACATTTAAAAAGTCAAGGAAAATAAATTCTCAAGTATGCAAAAATGACAAAGACACCAGTTAACAACTACTGTTCAGGATTCATTACTTGTTGGAAGTCATTTTCTGAAGTTTCTTTTTCATTTTTGGTGGATGTATAATGCACTGAACATGCTGAAATCAAGGATTGCTCTTACACTAGGAGGTCGTGGGAGCTTCCAGGAAATGCTGACATGAATCAGTTAGCAGAATAAATTTCCACAGCAGTATATTAACACTGATTGGAAGCATGACAACTTATTTGGAAGATAAGAAATGGGATGAAGTCCTAACAGCAGCCAGAGCCAAGAGCGACACTGACTTCAGCTGTGATCTTACACCTATTGGAAAAGAAAATCTAAAAGAGCATCATAGGATTAATGTAAAATAAAATCACTCACATTGTATCAAGCTTACTAACAGGTTTGGGTTGAAATTTTGATCAGTTTCAGGGGAAAGGATATTAGAAGGAAACTTAGTACCTTTACAGTGTAACAGTATCTGTACATCATTTATATACTGTCTAAAGCAGTATGAAAATAGAATAAAATCCCTCACGGTAATTCCTCACTGGAACTGCATGCCTGAAAAGTAGCATTCAGAGAGGAGAACAGTTTTTGCTACTGCGTAACTTGATTTTGTGTTTCATACTTCCACAATTACACTGCATAGGTTCGCTCAGGGGAGAGAACTGCAAGAGAAGGATTCCTGAAGGAACTTCATTTATTGAGAACATTAGCAAAAATTTCCAGAATTTTTTTGTTTCCTTAAAGTGGAAACAGAACAGATTTGTAAACGGAGGCAGAAAATCAGCAACGTTCTTCCTAAACTGGCTTTTGACAGCATTGTTGTTTTCATCATAAGAAATCCAGCTCTTCCCTGAGATCAGTGTCAGCTGAAGAGAAGATACTACATCTGCTGCATAAGGAATTAGATCCTCATCGGAATGTTTTGTCTCAACTAATGAAGACAGTAACAAATATCATGATGTCAGAGCATCACGTTCTACTTTCTCTTCTATTCGTTTGTTGTTTATTTGTATTATTCTGTAATCAGCTGGTTTTGTATCTTGCTATAAAGACGTAGGATTACATTTTTGCACACTGTTAGCATTTGCTATGCTTCACCCCAGGAAATATTGTTATTCCCAGAGAGTGATACTTTGCTGCAAGACATTTGCTTTCTAACAGTGGTTGGCTGTCTGACATGAGGGTAATAAAAAGAAGAAGCAAAGACTGCTGAGCACATTCTGTGATTTTCTGCCCATTCTTTTTGGAGTGGAAACTCTCCAATCTCTACCTTAAACATTCTCTTTTACATCATTTGTTATTTCATTTTCACCCCGCAATCAGAGAATTACACATGTTCAGATACTCAGCATATTTTCTAGTAGTACTGTGGAAGGTGCCTTTGAGAATTTCAGGTTGTAGGGAAGGGCAAAAGTAGAAGGTAATTAACATGGGTTGCACACATAGTATGTATAATGTCCAGAAACCTACCACTTCCGTCCAGATGGAAACACTACCATTTAAGTAATGGTAACACTGTCCACAGGATGATTCAGGCAAGAAATGAAGCATGGTAAAGCTCCAAGCCTGCAGTGGGCCTCAGCAAGACAGCAGCTGCCACTCTTTCCCCTGAGTGAGAGCAGGTGGTGGCCTACATACAAACCATGTCTTGTTGCTTTGGGGTTCATCGGTTTCAGCTCTCACTCCTCACAGCTCAAATCTCAGCTGTGCAGCTAAAACGTGACCCGCCTCTGCTCCCCACCATGCTACCATAAACTCAGTTTCCTTTTGGAGGATGCCTCCATTGGATAGGGAGGAGAGCAGAGAGAAGAGAATGGTTAATGAAGAAGGGTCGAGGATGAAATCCATGGTAACTGGACTAAGGGTTTTCGAAATAAAGCTAATAAAATATTAATTATTGTTTTCTGCTTCATAATGATATTTGCAGTGCTACAAATCTGTCTGCAATATGCCTTCATTCACCAGAAATCCTTCAGTGCTCTGGATTACATCAAAATGTATTTAGCTGTTCTGTGTGCAGAGGTATTGGTGGCAAACAGGAAGAGGACAATCAGGAGTACGACTCTAGAGTCGATGCAGAATTTAGGCAGTAATCTTAATTATCTTATTTATTTCTTTATTAAAGCTAATTTATTAATTTCCTCAGTTACCTACCACCAGCCATGAAACAGAAACTTTTCCTATCAGTTATTAAGATTGCATGCAATTGTTTGATTTCTGATGAGTTATTTTGTATACAGTCTATTTCTATTCAATTTATATTTTACTTTCTTCTCATTTTCACTAAAATTTCCATATTTGCTAGGTTATTATCAGCTTATAGTCTGTAGACACTTGCCTTCATAAAGTTTCAACATACAAACTCACCTGCTGGGATACTTGCTGAAAGGGAGCAGAGAAGGTATATAACTATGGGGAAGCTGCAGTTAATTCATTTTTGCAGCTCAGTGAATATTTGTAGATTATTATTATTATTATTTTTTAATTTCAGGAATTCATACCATTCTATCAGTAAGTACAGGACTTCAAAATATTTATGTAAGACTTGAATAATGTAACAAGGCCTCACTCATCCTTCTGTTCTAAAAAGCTAATCTGGAGAGAGACATCAATTTAAACCTGTTTTACATTCTCCACCAGAACAGTCTATAACAGCCTTGCATTATAGACTATCTACTGCTGTACATTTTAGAGTGCTGTGCAGATTACATCATATTCCACGTTTACCTGTTAACTCAAGTGTTTGCTGATAAGCTCTGCAGACTTATCAATATCCAGGCTAGCAACAGCTCATACTATGTTTAACAAACAAATTCAAATTGCTGCAAAGTAAATGTTAGCCAAAAAAGAAAAAAAACCCAACAAACAAACCCAGAGCTGTTGATAAGGCAAATAGATGTGATGCTTGAAGCTGCTGTTCCTACTGGTTCACAGTAGTCTACAGCTTGCAGTATATTCTGTTGCAGAATAAATGCATACATGAGCCCTCAAAGTGTGCTTCTTGATTATTTTGGGGTAAAAGCTGCCTGCAGAAATGGGTGTTGTGCTACCTGCAGCCATTTGAGTAAAATGGATAAAATTAAAATTGCCACCCTATGCTCATAATTAGCAGGTTAGTGCTCTTTGACTAGACACACACCTTTTCAAGGTTATCACAAAAACAACAAACATCCTTTGGAAGACAAGGGACAACAATAATTTTGAAACAATTCTGCATAAGGAAGTGTAACATAAAAACAAGAAAAAATGGCTGGCATCTCACGGAGAAGAAATGAGATATAGAAGTATAAAAGCAACAAAAAAATGCATGCAGGAAAGTGGGAAACCTTACACATCCCTTCTTCTCCAAGATAAAGCTAATGAAAACGCACTAATTCAAGTCAGTTTCAGAAGTGCCACAATATCATTGCCCCCCTTCTCCCTACGGACTTTCTTTATACAATTCCTTTATCCTCCTACATTTAATTAACTTTTCTTCTCCAGAAAATAAAATAAATGTAATTCATCTCTGTACAAACAAACAAATAGAAAGCCCCCAAAGCAGTTCTGTAGAAAACTTGCTTCTGCAATAATTCATTAACCATAATATGAAAAAAAAACCTGCATGAAAAACAGGGGAAAAAGACAAATCACCTGTGTAATCATTTGTACTCTGTTACAAAGGTAATGCATATCGTTTGTACTTCACATTATTTAATACATACAATATGCATCTGTTTTCAGTAGTATCAAGGTAGCTGCAGCAAGATAAATTTCAGGCGCTTTCTTAGAAATTCAAATATTTCAACTGTTTCCTGTTACCCAGCAGCAAAAATCAATACAAGCCTATGACAAAGCACCTTTCAGAGATTTCTTATTTAGTGTGATTTGATGCTACTGCAGCATCTCAAAGGCTTAAATTTACTGGATTTTGCATTTATTAGACAGTCATTGCTACAGCTGAATAAATTCAATTGATTTTCTTGAAGAAGAGTTCTGCCTACAGGTGTTGGTTGGAGTTTCTTACACTAAAAGTTTGAAAGCTAGAGGTAAGCTTCCCATGTGTTGGGAATCCAACATTAGAAAAAACATTCTCATTTGATAAAGTAGAACGGATAGCCTGTACTTCCTCTTCTAGAATGCAGGTATTCATCTTCTTAATTCAGTTGAGATGTGCTTTCAAATTAAATTTCTCATATCATGTAGTATAAATGTTTTTATTTATGATACACTACACAGCAAATGTGTATTTGCCTAACAACATAGCTCATCATTTCCAAGACAGTAGTCACCAAAATACCATTTTTCCAGTGTATCACCCAGAAGGCAAAGCTAGTGAACAGGAGGTAATGTGATAAAGCAGTGATGCTTCTTTTAGACAGTAGCTTAATTCTGCAAATTTCCTTATTTTAGCCTTATTTATAGAATAAACTCTGTCAATGTTATAGAAAAAAAAGCATTTATGAGGCTTTTGTGTGGCATTTGAACATGACAAATGCTATGATTACTTTGCATGGAAAGCTCACCCTGATGGACTGTTATTTAGAAATGTTACATAATTATTCTCTGCTTCTAAAGCCTGAATCCAAGTACGCATCACAGGTGATAAAATACTAACCTGGAAAGACAGTATATAACTTTCCACAGATAGAATACTTCTTTCCTACAATCACTGAAGTGTAATATTGAATTTTTAAGAATTATTTTCCAATAACTAATCATAAACAAACAGGAAGCACTTAAATTTCAACTTCTCTAAAGACATTGGACAATTTTATAGCTGTATCCAACGTGAAGTCTAATTTATAGGCTGACATTTTCATTTTGAAACTCATCTTGCAAGCCATTTAAGAGTTCACATTTGTCTCCAGATTTATTTATTGTATTATACTCTTTATCATAAAAATAAAATGAAAATAACTCAAGTGCTTTCTATGATGGAACGCTGGGATTCTTCGTATTTACTTACTGTAAGGTAACTGGAATGACTGAGTGAAGCATGAAGCCTTACCTGGTCTATTAACTGGGAGTAAAGATCGTAGCAATTGTCAAAAATGTATCTGTATGTTGAGTCTAGGCAGGCTCTCACACAGTCTTTCACCACAGTACTGGCTCGAGGTGGGCTCTGTAATTCAAGGACCTAAGAAAACGTTTCATAAATGACAGAATTTCAGAATCAGGTGGAATAGAGAAGATCCAAACACTGCAATGAATGCAGCTTTGAAATACAAGAACACAAGTGTTGAAATACAGTAATGATAATGTATAAAGTCACGTTGACTTCAGGTGATCTAAACTTAAAGATGCATTAAAACATACTTCAGTTAAACAAATAAGTGATATCACCACATGTTGAATGAAATTATTCATAAAATAGAAGAAACACCTGTGTCCAAAGTTACGCATCACAATACCATCATTGAATCATAGAATGTCCTGTGTTGAAAAGGACCACAATAACCATCTAGTTTCAAACCCCCTGCTATGTGCATGGTGACCAACCACCAGACCAGGCTGCCCAGAGCTACAACCAGCCTGGCCTTGAATGCCTCCAGGGATGGGGTATCCACAACCTCCTTGGACAACCTGTTCCAGTGTGTCACCATCATATGTGTGAAAAACTTCCTCCTAATATCTAACCTAAATCTCCACTGTCTCAGTTTAAAAGCATTCCCCCTTGTCCTATCCATCCTTGCAAACAGCTGTCCTCCCTCCTGTTTATATGCTCCCTTGATTTTCCTCTTTTTGATGGATTTTTCCTTCTTTCCCTTAAGATTTTCCTCTGTAAGATAACATTTGGCCATATGATTATGTGATTTTCTCTGAACACCGGCCCAATTGCTTTTCATTTTTTACAACAAAAGACTCTACCTTTTTACTCCACTTTAGGAAATATTAACTTGAATTTCAATGTAATTAGTCATTTTAATTCTCTTTATGTTGTGCCTAACACAGTGAAATCACAATCTGTTGTTGCAAACTGTTTCAGTATTCCCATCCAGTAATATCAATTTGTGACACTTCATTCTAGAACTATTTCAGAACTCTATCACCTAGATATGAATCTCTAGATTGATGAAAGAAATCAGAGTTATCAGACCTGCTTTTCTATTTCACATGTGATATTACTAGGAACACAGCCTACATGATTCACGTTCGTAAGGAAATTAACAGATTTTCCCTTATTTGTCTTGATTTTAATTAAAGTGTTTGTTTTTAATTGTTATTGTTTTTATCTCCTTCAGAACATGGAAAGTAATTATTAGGAAAGGAAAAGATTGCTGAAATTTTTTTCAAAGAGAATGGCTTTATTTTTGCGACATTGTTAGTGTGATCTGTTAGCGTTTACAACAGTGATCTTGGGAAATTGAGGGACTGAAAAATTGCAGGAGAGGAATTGATTAAGAAATGATCAAGAGGATTATAATACTACCTTCCTAGAAAATAAAAGTCCAAATAAAGGACAATACCTTCATTCGAAAAAAAGTAATGCTGGTAAGAAGGTCCACAGTTGATTTCAGGTCCTGAAGTCTTTCAGAATTGCTGGCAGGAAAGTTATCCTGGTGAATGAGGAAGAGAGGAATTGTGAAATGGAAAAACTAGGAAAAAAATTATCCGGAAAAATAAAAGTGATGCTTGGAAGGATTAGAAATGTTCACCTGCTGCTTTAATTCTGCCTGTGAGGAAGCTAGGAGTAAATATCTCCTTTCACGTGAATCGGAGCACTTCTGATATTACTACTCAGTAATATGAGTTATTTAAATTACTGTGATGTTTTCAAAACATTCATGATACAAAAAATATAACAAGAAACACAGGGAAGTGTTGCTAATGGAAATCATTCATGCATTTTCCATGGCTCACAATTAATTGGTGACCATAGACTCAGTAATCTTATCGAAGGAATCATTCATGAAATTTATGCTGTGATCTTTAGGTTCACAGGAAGGTTGATGGTAAGTACTGTTACTTAAATGGATTCATACTAATGAAACATCAGCCAAAAATCTTTATGTCCCAGTATAACCCGAATAACATTCTTCAACATTAAAATAACTTAGTCTGTTAAGGGTTAGGTCTTAAACACAGAGTATATGCAGCTTCTATGATCTCTAATGCCTTAGGATATTTTAAATATTCTCTCCATCTTTCCATTTTACAAAGCAAGCCAGATTGAACACAGAAATCCCTGAGCTTTGTGCTGCCATTCCTAGAATTTGAAAGGAGAGCTAAAGCTGATGGAGTCCTTATTAATTACTGTTCATTAAAAAATATCATGATCCAGTGAAATGGAGATAGAGAGTGAGAATGGTATGATAAGTGGCAGGTTTTTCATGCACGCCTCTTTCCGGAAAAGGCTGGGTTTGGGGCATGACACAGTGGAAAGAGCTTCTATGAGGCATAAGTAAAATCAGGATCCCTATCATCTAGAAAAGTGAAGAGTCAACTCAGCATTCCTAGGATCTAATCTTGGTGGCTGTAGCACCTCTCAAAATAAATCTATCAGTAACTGCAATTTACACGACAACAGTGAAAGGTAAATCCCAGTTGAATTAAACGGTTAATTAATTTAACTGAAGCCATTGAATCCTGTACTTTCCTGAATGTCTGCTCATCTCCTGACTCATTTAGTAGCTTTTGGGAAAAAAAAAAAACAAATTGGAAAAATAGTTAAAATGCTTAAACACTGTAGGTTTTGATCTGACAGATTTGGGGTCTTCTATTAGCACTCTTTTACAGCTTCTATACCACAGGAGGGATTAATCTCTAAAACTTCTTTAAAGAAGATGAAGTGCACAAGGATGTTTGTAGGAAAACACATTTGGTCATCTAGGTAAAACATGATGAACTTACCCTATATTTAGATAAATCAATCCTCAGAGAATTATGCAATTGATCCAGAAGTTTAATGAACTTTTCCCTCTGTAAAACGAAAACAAGAATACTTTGCATAAGAACTAGCACATTTTTGTAAACAAGGGTAATATTACAACTCAATTTTTTTTTTTTTAATTTCTATGAAAGCATTTAATCTGTTTACATTCTTAATTCATTTGGAAGATAGATTATTCTCCATTCTTTCATGTAAAAGTACTGTCTGAAATATCTGGGCTTTGAGGCCAGCCAATGTATTTTTTACAGCTGTGCTTTTGCTTTTATCCTGCATTGCCATTTACCTGGTACACATTCAGTACTGTGCAGCTGTGCAACGCATTAGTGAGATGATGTAGGCTTTCCTGTACAGTATTTACCTTTCTGACAGACTGTTAAATAACTCAAACTACCTAAGAATTGAAAAATGCCGTCTGCTGTCTGTGACAAAATGTAATAAGAGCATCAATATGATTTAAAGTCCAAAGTTTTCATCTATGTTATCAGGGCTTACTAAAACAGATGAGCTTATAAAGTGTTTTATATTTGCCTTGCGATTACTTACACTCTTGAAGAAATAACTTCCTCTTCCCACTTAAGAAATGATGTAAATTTACAACAGAATTTGATGTAAAAGTATGATTGAAAATAACAATTCAGAAACAGTGCCTTTTGGAAGAATAAGCCAATACTATGCAGTTACATCTTAAATGTTAAGATTACTTTCTTATCATCATAGATGAGATGTAGTGAAAGTATTTTGCTATGAGATAACCAGCTAATCTGTGCCATTTCCAAGCAATATTAATGAGAGTTTTCCATTACCATTCTTCATATTAGAACATCTATCAATGCACTGCATAAATTCTTACCAACATATGTGAAAACAGCAGAATGTTGGAAGTAGCAAAATCTGATAGCTCTCATAATACTACCTGTGAAATAGGATATGCACTAATATGAAAACAGAGCCCTTTGTGCACTGTCTCCTATCCCTCAGTGGAACACTAACCTACACCTAAAGCCACCAATTTGGCACAGTTCCCTTAAGAGATCAATCAAAAGGGTTTTTTTTCTGTCATGCTATAAATCTGTACTAAAGTATTCAGTCAGCCAAATCCTTCCCAACTGTAGCCCGAGGACTTGAATTTGAGATGTTTTTTTTGATGAGTGATGTGCAGCTATCCACTAACAAATGCCTGCTGAAAAAGACAGTAAAATAATTTTTTGCTTATAAGTCAATTTTTTAAAGAAAGATCTCAAAAATCTCTGTTAGTGATGCTTACTACTCTACTGTCTTTTCATCCATCTGTTGAACCATGAATTGAATTGGAAATTGCGTCAAAGGTAAACTGGCATTAACATCAGAGAGAGGATTTAATCCCCTCCAATCTAAGGATGAAAGAAAGTAATTCAGATCATTAGCAAAATGGAAGGAAAGAATAGAAAATGCGACAAAACATTCTACATTTCAAAAGCTGGATAACAGTCAAAAGTCGAATAGGGCTCAAACATGGAGTGAGTTGTCTTGATTCAACACGATGCAGATTAATTCCACAATATACCATCAATTAGTTTATACAAACTACAGTAAGTTCAGAGCAATATTCCAGTAATTAAATCATAAATATTCTCATTTTCATAATATACATAAAGGAACATTAATGTTCATATTTCATAGCAAACCTTAAAATATAGAAGAGCATCACTACCTCTGACACTACTTCATATCACTATAATTTGTACTTAGTTATTTTTAATTGTGTTTAATATTTGATTTTATGTTCATAAGTAGTATTTAAGGAAAGTTTCGTATGTAATGTTAATTTATGAACGGCTTGGATATTAGCTATACAAGTAGAAGAGGAAAGTGAGAAGGAATTCATTTTTCAGTATCAAATTGTGTTCATGTACTACCACTGACCATATTTAACAGCACATATGTAAGCATGGTCTTTGAATTAATACTCCCTCTCCTGCTCTCACACCCACGGTGAAGGGAGGAAAATAGATTAGAATATACAGTGAATTTCTTTTTTAAAAATCATTCTATATTTCCACTGTGAGATATATATCCACACAAGGAAAGTTAACAATGACTACAAAGTACAACCACATTGCAGGACTCTGGAATTATGCCTAAAATTTCTGATCCCTAAAGCCACGACTTGGTCAATTCACCACTATTTCATAAAATAAATATCTATAATAATGGATACCTATATAATTTATTATCTACTATTATTTATGCCTAGATCTTTTCGGCTAATTAATTTGCTAATGACATTCCTAAGCTAGCAATTGCAAACCGTACTTAGTCTATGTAGTTTTTATAGTTTGTAAGACCCACTGCAATAAAAAAGTAAAACTGATTGATAAACATTTTAGTTCTATACATATATGCTAGATGATTTATACTCCAACTTACATAGATTTAATAGTGATTGACTGTAAAGACACGGTAACATCTTTGAAAGCTAACAGCAACTCATTCTTTTAAATGATGAACGTTTTTAAAATTAGAATTCAGAAATTGCTATTTCATCGTATGTTAGAAATTAAGGATTACTATTTTATTAAAAAAGAAGTCTACTTACCCCAAAGTTAGTAGCAGCAAACCTGTCTGAGGCAGATACATTTGTTGTTGCTGTAGTATGTGCATAGAAAGCATTTATATTGGCCAACAATGTACTCATAACTGCTGGAACACCAGGGCACATATATTTAGAAGACAGGCAGGAGAAGTGCCTATAATTCAAGCAAACTGACAGTTATTAAAGGTGGCAAGGAGTCTGCACTTTCTGTCATTACAATTTATTTTCAGTTGCATTCATTACAGATACAGAAATGAGCTTAAAAATATGCTCTGGGCTGCCAGTACCTCAAATTGCTCTAAACCAAGCCCTCTCCAACACTTTCATTTACTTCACAGATGAGACATCTAAATTGCAAATCTTACTTCAGAAATCTGTGCTAGGTCACATACCCTTTAATATAGAAGAAAACTCCAAAACTCTGCAGATGTCCAGGCTCATGATACAACCTTAATTAATAAACCTGATAGCTGCTATCTTCCATTCAGTACCTAGATATCATAAATGGGCTCTATAAAATCATTGACCAACCTGTTCCCCTCAATATTCTTTGTCAATGGGACCTGTAACAGAACTTATATATCTGAAGACATACATTCTAGATATAATTAATCACTTCTGGCAAGATAAAAGTGATGCTAAACACATCTACTTATCACTACAGCTAGATAATCACTATGGTCAATATAAGACAAGTCTTGAACTCATTCTGGATGTAATTACCAATGAGTGCTTAAGAGTGTGTGTGATCCATGAGGTAATTTTACAGCAAAGATGAAAACAATTTATTCTGTAATTGAAAAGCAATTGGCTGGAAAATTGTAATTTTCAAACACTTTTGCATCTCACTCAGGATAAATCCTCTTATAATTTAAAAAAAAACTTTCAAGAAAAAAGAAAGATGAGTCATTAATTATGTATATACAAACATCTAAAGAAAATCCAAGTATATAGATTCATATTCATTTTCATCCAAAATTTTGGAATGGTTAAGGAAATAAGATTACAGCAGAAAGGGATAGTGTGATGAATCAAGGCCACTCAGAGGGACCTGAACAGACTGGAAAGAAATCTTATGAAGTTCAGCAAGAGCAAGTGCACAGTCTTACACTGGAGGAGGAATAACTGCATCTGTCAGTAGAGTTTAGGGGCTGACCTGCTTCAGAGGAGCTCTGTTGAGAAAGACATGGGTGTCCTGGGGACAATAGGTTGGCCATGAGCCAGCTGCATGCCTTTGTGGCCAATATGGCCAATGGTATCTTGGGGTGCATAAAAAAAATCATAGCCAGCAGGTCAAAGGAGGTGATCCTACAGCTCTACTCTGCCCTGGTGAGGCCACATCTGGAGAACCGCATTCAGTTCTGGGCTCCTCAGTTCAAGAAAGACAGGAAACTTCTAGAGAGTGCAGCAAAGGGCCACAGAGATGATGAGGGGCTTGGAAGCATCTCCCTTATGAGGAAAGGCTGAGAGACCTGGGGCTGTTCAGCCTGGAGAAGAGCAGGATGAGAAGGGATCTTATCAGTGGTTGTAAGTATCTAATGGGCTGAAACAAAGTGGATGGGGCGAGGCTCATTTCAGTGGTGCCCCACAACTGAATAAAGGGAAATTGGCACAAACTGGAACATGAGAAGGTCCATATGAACATGAGGAAAAACTGCTTTACTTCAAGGGTGACAGAGCACTGGAACAGGCTGTCCAGAGAGATTGTGGAGTCTCCTTCTCTGGAGATACTCAGAACTCACCTGGATGCTCTCCTGTGGAACCTACTGTAGAGAACCTGCTTTGGGAGCTTGGACTAGATGATATCCAGAGGTCCCTTCCAACTGCTACAATCCTTTGATGAGTTTTTTTTTTTTGTTTTTTTTTTTTTTTTTTTAATCAAAACCAAAATAATTAACATATGATTTTAAAACTGACTTACAATTTCAAAAAATTTTGTAATAGCTATAAAGATCCTTAGTACATGAGGAACCTCAAGCTGGAGATATGAAAGCAGTTATTATTCACCCTTAGGAACCATACTTCTAGCATGTGCTCTGCTCAAGGGAATCAGCAGCAGTTGCTATAGGAAAACCCATTAAGATAATTGCCCAAAGGAGACAAGACAGACTCTGGAAAAATTGTTTGTGTCAACATTTTGAGTTCAGTGAGGTCTCTTCTGCAGGTTCTTCTAATGAATACACACACACTGAACTACCCAACACCTGGTCTGAGCTCCTATCTTCAAAATAGAACCAAATTATATTTATTTGTTGTAAGGAAAAATTAAACCTATAAATATAATTTTGTTATCTCTTTATTTAGATCACTACTCCATTCTGTCAGTAATTTGATTAGTGATGTTGATGATAACATCACTGTTAAGTGACAGGTTACATGAATTTTTGATTTGTGTCATTAAATAAAATCTGCGAAGTTCACAGATCCTATTACATTTATCACACTTAAGAACAGTCATAACTCTGAGGGTGCTGGTAAACCAGGTAAGAAATCTGAAAGCTTGCTTCTGCTTGCTGAAATAAATTAAAAGATATGTCAAGGAAATTCCTTCCTTGTCTTTGTCGATCTCTGACAACAGCAACCAGCAGCATGAGTAATAACTCTTTCCAATGAGCACGTATATCACGGCAAACATTACCAAGTATCACATATTTTCGAGTATATATTGCATTGTTTAACCCAGAGTCATATATTTGAATTCAGGTCTGCTAGCTTTATCTTGCAATTTTCTTACTATACAGTTTCCTGTTGATCCCTCAGTGCCTGAGAGTCTTCCAGTACTTCTGGCAGTATGAATAGGCAAAGAAAGAAGGCTCATTAACACACAATGCTCAGTAAGCAAAAGCTATCAATGAAAGTTACTTCAATTGATGATTTCCCTGCCTTTTGGAAAACAAGATGGCATAGTTAATGCCCATCAACTTTACGGAATGAGAAAAATGTTGCTGATTTAGAAGCATTGGAGCTTCCTGTGGTGACTCTTGCCAGGAAGAAGATCTTAATAGAGCTTTCATTGCACTTGACTCTACTACAGAGTAGATCTGGGATGGTGATGCTATGTATAATTTCAGTAGCTAGTCAAAACCATTTCAGTATGTGCCCTGTTTTTTGTCTTCGAAAGAAAAATAAATTACATTGGAAGTGAAATGATAGAAAATAAATTCTTCCTTGCTGATGGGGAGGTTGCTTAATGTAAGTAGGTAAATAAACTTCCTTCCAGTATGACTCCTTCAAGACATCACAATCACAGCATGAATCACCACCCATCACTGGAGTCATCAAAATAGAGGTCATCTGGATTAAAGAGCTGTTGCTTTTGTTCATCTGTTTTCTACTGTACCTATTTTCATTTCCATTTTCTTTCAAATTCATGTATATGCAAACATGTAAACTATGTTTATTCGGCTGCTAGAAGAATAAATACATAAAGTCCTCTTCCAACCCAATCAGTTTTCATCTCTTCACCCAACTGAAAAAAATAAAATAATTTTAAAAATAAAAGGTGAATTATAGAATCTATAAAGTCAATTTTTTTTTTTTTTTTTTCAAAGAGCTTCAGTTGCAGCAACACAAACAGCCTTTTTGTTTTATCCTAGTTCTGGGTTTGGGTTGATTGTTTTTTTTTTCTTTCACACAAATTCCACATATGGATTTCCTTGTTTAGAAACAGGGTAGTTGGAATCTGTATCTTGAAATGAGAATAAGACAGCCTTTCTAATTGGGCATCCTTCAGGAAAGAACTGTCTACATTTATTCTGATAAAAATGTGGATGCCTGTCTCTAACATCAGGGTTCAATCATACTTCAATTCATCCTAAGGTATTACAGGGGTACAATGTCCAAAACAGACACATCAACATACATGAGATATACTTTGGATTGATTTGCACATTCCAGTAAGTCTGCAGATATAAGATATAAAGACATACATGTCTGATGGGAAGGTGAATATGAAAAATCAAACACTAGCAAAGAATACGAAATTAGAAATTCCAATTTCTATTCATGAAACTTATTGCATGTGTCTGGCTTAATTAAATTCTTCTGTGCAATGTTGTTTAAGGTCTTTGGAGGAAGACCATTAAATAAATACATATTACAAAGACAACTCTACTTTTCTATTAGTCATACAATACTGTAACTCACAATGAAGTGAAAGACATGTTCACTGCAATACCAGATTTTGTCCCTATGTCCTGCAGTAAATAGGAAAATTTCTGTGTTTATGTACCTTCATACTATTAAAGAGGATCATATTTTTAGGTTGGGATGTAAAGTGATAGAAGAAATAAAATAAATATTCTGATTAAAAATTCCTTGTCAGCTTTCTGTAGTGATAATGAACTCATTTGAAGTCCTCTGCTTTCCCACAGCTGCAGTAGGAGCAGAATATAGTCCTCTTCACTGGACAAGTCAAGAATGTATGATACAGCTTTCACATCCCCAGGCTTCTAACCAAGTTCAGGAGTGCCGTGTTCTAAAGGAATCATAGCTACTTCAATATGAAGAATGTAGTGATATGTTCTAATACCATTAAAAGCAATTTGCATAAGTTATTTACGTTTGCTATAGAAGGTTACTATATCCATTGCTGGCATTCTGTAATTTCTGTAGTCCTGGAGTGGAGCACACAGCTTGTCAAACTCTGTTCTGGCTAGCAAAGTAACCCGTTCCCAATTAAGGAAGGTGAAGTCTCTCTGATCCTTGCTGAATACCTTAAGGATTAAGTAATGCATTAGTGATAATACCAGTAATAGTTTATAATATGTTTATAAAATACCTCAATGCTAGTGCAACTAAGCAGCCCTTCAGGGAGTCAGAGGGACACAAAGGACAGTCAGAATTCAAAATCAGGAACAAGTATGGCATGGAAAACAGAGTCACAAAGTCTTGGAACTCATCAGTTCCCTCAAACGCATTCTCGACAGTGGAGTAAGAAAAAATAAACATGAAAATACTTACGTCATAGCTTGATAAATATATTCAATTCCATAACGCATTGCAAATTCATCTACAATTTCTTGTGCAGCATCATCAAAGTACACCTTCCAGGCATCATCACCTCTAACTTCAGGGATTTTTACCACACCGTTAGATTTAACTTCTGTCAAGTAGTGGAATAGATTCTAAATGCAAGAAATTTTTCAAATAGGAATATGAAGTTTTTAAATGATATTCTATAAGAATATTTTATATAATCAGCCATATGCTCATTAACTTAGATTTCTATTTTTATTTTTTTCCTTTGAAGGCTGGCAACAATGAACCATCATTTGGTAAACAAAATACCCAAGACAGTAAATGCTTCTGTAGAACTCTAGTAGTGCAGATCTATGATTCAGCACTTTGATCTATCTTCTGGACATAAGGTCATGTCAGAGAACTGGCAAAGAGAGACTGCAACATAAAACTGTGCAGAAACTCTCCTCTCCTAAATGCCCTTGCTAATTCTGATGTTGTGATGCTCACTGGAGAGTCCTTCAGCAGGAATTGGATCTGTAATTTTAAATGTCAAATTCACAATTTTAAAAATATGTTGCAGGAAAACAATTAGAAATATGGAAGAAGCCACTGAAGTACTGAAACATGTGCAATAATGTTTAGATTTAGCAATCTCTAAACCAAACCTGCTACTTTATTTGGAGGTAAAATCATGGAATGCTTCTCAGATTACTGAACTCTGTAAGCCTCCACAAATTGCGGATTTGATTCCCTGCCTGCTTTCACTGGAAAACAAACAAACCCCAAACATAAAACCAAGTCTTAAAACTCTGAAATAATATGTTCAAATTAGTTCATAATAGTTTTGGGGGTTATTCTACAAGAGCAAGAAAAATCTGTGGGCACAAATGCTGTGAAAATTACATGTGGTGAACAACAGTATTTTCTGGATGCATACTAGTGATGAACTGTCAGCTTTAAGTTTTCATAAAATTGTTGCAGTTTTAGAATAAAACTTCAATGTGGACAATTGCTTAAGGGAAGAGGGGTCAAATACGAAGAAAATCTCTAAAATATACAGATCAGTTGAAGATTTGTTTTGCATTATTGATAAAAGCAATCTACGCAAGGGAACAAATATTCAAATTTCTGTGCTTCTCCTGTTCTTTTCTTCTTTCTTTTTTTCTTTTCCATTTTTTTCCCCTGCCCCTATCTCCTAATTATGAATAACTGTAGCAGGAATGACGTCCTTTTCAATTAATAGTAATATATCTGTAGTATGCAGAAATGGTTGTATCTTCTTGATGCTAGCAAGCGTGTTTGTTATTAAAAAAAAATAAAAAAAAAATCAAACTTCCATGACTTCATCTTCTCTTCTGACTCCTGCCGGCAAGAATGATCTGACCAAGCCTTGATAAGCCATCAGTGACACAAAAAGAGAAACAAAAAATGAACTCGCCCTGAAGCAGCAGTTATTCGCATCAACATTTTAATTTTTTGTCACTTTTTTTTTTCCTTATCTCTGCAACAACTGAATAGTAACTTCACTTTAACTTCCTTTCTTTAGCTTCTGCAACATACCTCATGTAAACAGGTGTACTGCACATGGTAGGGAGCAACTTTTTCCTCTCCTTCTATTTCAACATTGATTTTCAATCTAAGAGCACCAGAGACAGCTGATTTGTCTGTCCGTTTTTCTGAAGGGCAGAAAAATAACATGTTAGTATCTATCAAGTATACATATAGTCACACAAATTGCATTCATTTTAAAGCTAGAAAGTCCTGCCGTTGAGAACAGAGAATACCTTTTAAGTACCTTCCATAGAATTCAAGCCACAAAGCAAGACATCAAGCTATTAAAAATCTTTTATTTGCCAAATTCAAAACAGGCTCCATAGCACTTTAAGCAACACTTTTGTCTTTTCAATACAAACTATTTCCATTCCCTATCTGGTATATGATCTAATAATTATTACTGTAATTATTAATAATTGCCACTAGTTTTGAAGACTAAATCTGATTGTTTCTGACCATTTCACTCCTGTTTCCTTTGAGTGATGTGATATCAGTTATACTGCATTTGTGTCAATATGTGCATGTATCAGATTAAAAGTTGTCATTCTTTTTCAGACTATTAAATTCATAACCCATTTACTGATATTTCTTTTTAGATACTGATTGATTCTTTCTAAATTCTATTATTTTTATAAATATTTGCAACAGCGTACTCTAATGAAATGTTTGAAGGGTTAACATTTGGAATACATGATGACATGTTTCTAATAAGAAAAAACCTCATTATAAAAAAGAAAATAAAGCAAGACTTTCTTGTCATTGTTAAGATGACAGAAAAAAATTTCCAGATACATCCCTATTTTTTTTACTGGGCAATGGAAAGCTATCCAGGAAAACAACTACCACTAATTATGAAAGATGCT
>PPHD01004639.1:4725-26587 GCA_002909625.1 Bambusicola thoracicus | reverse complement strand
AAAAAAAAAAAAAAAAAAAAAACCCACGTTGTCTTTTTTAAAATAGACAAAGCCTAGAGAAGATGATAGGGAAAAAGCCACTTGTTCTGTGTGAGATTGCTTAAGATGATACTCTCTTAACAATTAGTGTTTTTGTTAATTCTTAGTATGAGACCTAATTCAAGTAGCAGCAGGCAAGTTAAGTAAAGAAAACTTTGAAGGAGATTTTCAAAGTCACAGAAAGTGATATGTGTGTGAAACTTTTTAGTTTGAGTGGTGGAGGTATGGATTTCTCTACTTACAGTCACCCAGCCCAGGATATGTTATCATCAATGTCTTCCAGATGCTGCTGTTTTCTTCCAGCCTCTGCTGGTGTACCATATGCAGTGCTGGCACAGGAGCAGAGGGCATGTATGGCTTTTCTTTTTTAAAAATGAGCTGCACTCTGAAAATGTTAACAGTGTCCATAGATCTTCTTTGGGCAAAGGCAAAATTTTGACCAGCATTCATGCTAGGAATCACCATATCATTGAGTAAACAAGTCTGCTCTGGTTTGTTTGTCTGTCAGAACTACCT
The DNA here is from genome assembly GCA_002909625.1 of Bambusicola thoracicus. Lineage (NCBI taxonomy): Eukaryota > Metazoa > Chordata > Aves > Galliformes > Phasianidae > Bambusicola > Bambusicola thoracicus. Next base: position 26,032 of record PPHD01004639.1, on the reverse strand, counting down.
GTCTGACTCCCCCAAAGAGAAGTTGCCTTTTGCACTGCTGTAGTAGCTGAATAAACCTTCAATAAAGCTCCAAGAGAGGAATCAGATTAAGGTCTGAGTAAATATCTAACAATTATATGTTGCAATGCTAGTATTAGAGTACAAACACATTCAAAGATCAGAGATAGATATTGAAGAATCCAGTGGAGGTGGGTCATGAATGAAGTAACTGTTGAGTTGTGCATGAAGTAAAACACAAATAAGTACTGAAATTAACAAAATTGGAAACATCCATTACACAGAGAGGTGAAACATTCTTTAGTCTTCCCTAAAATGAACACTCTATGAAAGATAAAGGATGTCTACTTTATTTATCTAGTAATGTAAATAATAATGCTGTCATCAGGCATGGAAGGTGTGGATTTGAGTTTCTAAGTTTCTCTTGTGCTAAATAGTGATTAATTCATCCCTCCCTGTGAGTCCTCTCTCTGGTCCTGTCCTCAGTAAAGTTACCATTGCAGCAAAAGAGTAATGTTGTCAGTAATTGTTTCTACAGTTTACATATTATGTGACCTTCTAAAGACAAATCTCTAATTACCTATTTGAGAAGAATATGTATATAGGGAGAGGAGGAGTATAGTTTTTTATTGTGCTTCCACTACAAATCAGGAATGGTTCAAATCTGCTGAAGCATACTGACCTCAACCTTTTTTTTTTTTTCCCAAACAAAATTCCAAGACATTTCTGATTGTGAACTAGAGAATTTTTGGTACAGATTATGGCCAAGAAAACCCAATAATTAATGTGACTGAACAAGGGAAGAGAATGGAGGCAAAGACAACACTGTGTATTAGTTGAAGGCCATCTACTGAAAAATATTACCCTAAAAGGCAAGCCAAAGGAGAATTGAACCCTACATCATTAAAAAAAAAAAAAAAAAAAAAAAAAGTCATCAGATTCCATTCTATAATGAATAGACACAAGTAGTATTTCTGAAACATTATGTGTGAATAATGATTGTAACCAGGACATTTTCTAAATTTATTGAATTATGAGCCCATAACCTGAATGATTATTTAATATTATCTAGGGAAACACCACCTATAGTTATTCCACTGTAAAATGAAAAAATGCAAAAGAAATAAATCCACTAATATCTATTTGAGATATATTTGTCTGTAGCATTATAGCAAGGTCAGGGCAAATTTTATTCTAAGATACAATGGCATAAACTTATAGCAATTGTTCTGTGAAAAAAATATAGGGAAAAATACATAAAGCAGCAGTTGCAAATGAAACACTGGAAATTATTATGTTATGGATCATATGGAAATAGCTGTTAGCTGGATGGCTAAAAGTCAAATGATCTAAGTAAATCATAATAATAGCAATATTTATAACTGTTAGAGATAGAAAGTTCACATGGCTGTTACGACTACTAATGATATATGGTACATTACTAAAGAGAGATTTTGTATTTCTCTGTCACAGGCAAAGATAGTTCAGGTGAAGATTTTTATCGGTTACATAGGATGGTTAGTTGATTTACAAAGTGGTTGTGATTTTTTTGCAAACTACCACAGAATGCCTCCTGTATGCTTTCCCATGGCCCCTCTCTGCCCTATGTCTTTGTATTTTTATGTCTCAAATTTTAAAACTGTTTGTTGGTATGACAGTTCAAATGTCTTTCAACTGTGTTGAGATGGTTGCAAAATTAAAACAGGACATTGATTTTGCTATATTCTTGCCTTTCTTGTGTTACATTTTGTTAATATGACTTAAATTGATTGTTATATTTTCAGGACTTGCACATATTTCTAAATGATGAATTAATAGATTGCATTTATTTTCTACCATACTTTCAGAGACTATCGCAGGCTCAAAATTAGATGGATTCAGTCACATGGTGAATTCTGTGCACATTCCACAGCATGCCTTGATTACATTATTTATAAGCCATTCAAAGTAAAATTTAAAAACAAGCAAGTACAAACCAACACATTCCAGATGGTTTTCCAATTGTAAAGTCTCCAAATAGTTTGTGTTGACAATGAGTGACTGAGTTAGAACCGTAATTTGCTCTGGCAAAAACATTTAAGTGCATCCCACGCACCCCATCACTGGCAGAGATAAAGACTCAATGAAATTTTTGAGCTTAATCAATTTACACACCCACATCTGCCTGCGGACAGAGCAGAAGCTACCATCTGGCTTTGAAGAAGACTGAGCACACAGGATTTCCTGACTTCTCCCTATCAAAACACCTGCCCTGGCTTGCTCAATGCCCTTGCAGGCTACATGGCAAGATCAACAGGGTCAGAACATGAGCACAACAGTGCTTTTATTCTTGCCTTTAACATGCTGCCTGGAATAGCACTGGCTGCTGCCAGCTTTTCCTGATGATGTTGACATACTGCTTGAGGGATCACTTGGACCTAGGACATTTCCAGAATGGGAAAGTCCATCTGTTTGGATCAAGAAAAGAGCTTAGCCATACAGACAAATCTTGTGCAATGTTTTATCTCTGAGTTGGAAACAAGTTTTGCTCAGAGTACTTTACTAGTATGTATATTTTCCTGAGCAACTTGCTCTAGGTATCCTTGCTTGAGCAGAGGAGTTGGACCAGGTGACGTCCAAAGTCATCTTCCAATTTCAATCATTTTTGACTCCATGAAAAGTAAACACTAAGTGTAGGAAGGTGTACATATCGGCTAATAGATAGATAGATGGATAGATAGATACACAGATAGATAGATACATAGATAGACAGATATCCTGCTATTTAAAAGGTACCAGGCAGTACTCCCTAATCTTGAGGCCAAGTGCTGCAACTAGTATCTGTGTGATTTCTGCAGCTAATAGCTGTATCACTACACCATAATATCCCCTCCACTCTGTGCTGGTGAGGCCTCACCTGGAGTATGCATCTTGATGTGGAGTCCACAGTACAGGAGAGACATGGATCAGTTGGAGCGCATCCAGAGGGAGGCTGTAAAAGTCATCCATGAAAGGAACACCTCTCCTACAAGAACAGGCTGAGAGAAGTGGGACTGTTCAGGCTGGAGAAGAGAGGACTCTAAGGTGTTATGATAGCAGCCTTTTAGTATCTGAAGGGGGGCTACAGGAAAGAAGGGGACAGACTCCTTAGCAGGGTCTGTGGTGATAGAACAAGGGGAAAATACTTCAGGCTCAGGGAGGATGGATTTAGGTTAGATATAAGAAAAAATCTTTCACAGTGAGGGTAGTGAGGCACTGGAATGGGTTACCTAGTGTTGTGGTTGATGCCCTGTTCATGGAGACTTTCAAGGCGAGGCTGGATAAAGCCCTGGGCAACCTATCTAGCTGTGGCATCCCTGTACATTGCAGGGGAGTTGGACTAGTTGGCCCTCAGAGGTCCTTTACAACTCTAAGAATTCCATGATTCTATGATTCTATAAACTCTGGATCTCTTCTTGGTCCTGTGTCCATTGTGTTATGCAAAGTATGCTTTTCCAGTTCAAAGTGTCTGAAAGAACATAAGAGCTATGTTGCAGGCTGCCAATTGATACTGTTACATGACGAAAAATGGCCAAATACCTCTGGTCTGTGGCATAAGGAAACTCCAGAGCTTTGAGGATTCAAAGCATTACAGAGAGCAAAGCTCTCCATTGCAGCTTTGGAAGCAGTCCTTAAGGTGGGTTATTATCAGAAGCTTTTATACTCTTTGCATGGGAGAGAATAAGCTGAGCTACTCAGATGAACAAGCAAGGCTCAGCATTTGATAACAGCTCTGCTTTAACAGCATCAACATGTCCAAAGTGACATGTGTTGCAGTGAAATAACCACAAGCACTGACAAAGGGAAAACTGTTCTGTGTAGCAGTGTTACTCACAGGATTGCTTCCTTTCCCAAGTAATGCCGTCATGCATCTGAGTTTCCCAAGACCTGACTTCTTTTCCTGGAAGGCTTTGAAGTTTTCGGTTATTTATTGAAACCTACAGTGGCTGGGTTGGAGAAGTAACATCTTCCTGGCTGCCAGATACCTGGTATTGCCACATATAGATCCAGGACAGTTTGCCAGCTCAGCTTAAGCAAAAGTAGAGAGAGTAGATAGATTAGCACAAGTGCTAATATATATACATATGCAGTGCACTCATCTGCATATGTAGAATCCTCCTGGCAGAGTCCAGCTCCCAGCAAGAGTTAAGAAGCCTGGAGAAAAAGTTATGGCAACCCTGTTCTCAGTGAGATGGAGCAGTGACTGATGAGCATGCCTGATGCCTTAACCTTTGCATATGTTAGCTGTTTACTGTTTATCTTGATGTAATTAACTGAACAGTCCCCATAATGGTTCATCTAGTGTCATGAGAATTGGTATCTTCTTCTCCTATCAGTTGCAGCTGTCCTTTTCTAGTCTGACTCCAGTGCACATGCTGTACTTCTTGCAGTGACTCACATGCTGAAAAATGTCATAACCACATGAAATCTCAGAACTGACCTAGAGAAAGCATGCAGATGCATCTAGATATGTGAGTGGTAAATGATACTTAAAGCAGGACAAAAGGGCATGGAAAGCCAAAAGTCCAAGTAGTCCAAGTTAGTACTAGAAGTCATGGGAGCAAGCTGAGCCATCCATACCCAGTAAGAATAAATGACCTGGTAGGTACCGATTCTCCTGACAGAAAAGTTATTCTAGAAATAAGTTTGTAGTGAGGTTGATGATGTTCACAACTGTTTTCAGCACAGCTCCCGTGAACCAGTCTCAGATTTGGGATTGATTATGGAATTGACATTATCTGTTGGATGCTTAAAACATTCCCTCTTCATTTTTTCTAAAAAATACTAAACATTCTAGGGAGCTACTAAATATCAAAAATAAATCCATGAAATTTTATTATCTTTTTCTTTTTCCTTCAAAAGTTCATTTGTATTTTCATATAACAGCAGATGATTGTTTAAAAGTGCAGGACTTACAGGTGATCTATTTCTTCTCCAAATGGCAATACAGTCTTCCTGAAGTTGTTCAGGACTGCTGGCAAATTCATGCCTCATGCAACTCAGCCTAATCCAGTGTGAAACCTAATTTCAAACTATAGAGGGCATGTGAGGATTAGAAAGCCGTGGATGGATTTGTGCATTTAGCTCGAGTGCCTGACAAGAGGTCTTTTCTTATTTAGACCTAGACCAGAAGTTTTTTTCCAGCAATAATTCACACCGTCTCCCTTGGCTGAGAAATGACCTTTTAATTCTGTAATTCATTAAGGAGTTCACATTTTAAGATGAGAAAAAGGAAGCACAAGTTAGAGTTGCTCTGTAGATGGAAGCTAACATCAAATATTAGTGTTGAATGTTATGTAAAAGAAAAACTATTTTTGATGTTTCTCCCTTTCCTTGATTTTCTTGCCACCAGAGCTGAACCCATGTCAACACTCATCAGATCTAACAATTCAGCCATTCAGCCCTGGTTGATGTATGGCACATATTTTCTCTTTGTCTCACACCAGTGTATTGTGTTTACTGGTGTGCTGCATCACAAATACTCTGGTCCAAAGATTCACAAAGTGCTGCTCTCATTTGCAAGGACTGCAAGTGGCAGAACGCTGCAGACAGGTGCAGACAGAGTGCTGAGTGGAAAAGAGGCAGTGCATACATTTACTCCACTCTTTCCAAATGGTAGTGACAGTTGTTTTGGAACAATTACAAACACTGTATTTAGGGGAAGAGTGAAATCACACCAATCACTCAGGTCTCACAGAAGCGTTTGGCAACTTAAAGTTTAGTTTAATAAATAGCTTCTTTTCAGCATAAAGTTGAAAAAAAGAAAAAAACAGATGCACTTCTAGATAACACGAAAATTCTGATGCATAAATTAACTAATGTGGTGGGTGGAATTAATTCCCAAAAGAGAGGGAAAAAAGAAGTTAAGCATATAGAAAGGAATTTTTAAACTGGTATCAGAGGTAAGGTGATAATGGTATATGAAAGCAGGTTTATACATTTTCCTTTTATTGGATAACCTTTTTTGAAGGTTAAAAAACTGCAGCCAGGAAAACTATCTTGTTTGGAATTTTTTGGTTAAAATATCAACTTTTCACAATGTTGGTGAAGTATACAAAGGACCATGACCAGGTAAAAGGAGTTTTCAGCTACACTCCAAATTTATTTAAACTAAAATTAAAACTAGAAGTAAACTCTTATAACCTTTTTATTTAACATTCTTTGAAGAATGTTAAATGGTCCTATTAAAATATGTCTTTCTAAAATTGTTTATATTATGATAGTCTCATTTTGTGATGACAATATGGGGAAAATTATAAAAAATTATAAAAAAATTATCATACAAAGTATGTTTGGATTTATTATCCTCATAGAGCCTAAACATAATAAGGTTTATCCAGAAAGGACTACACTTCCATACCAAATATATGTTCATTTGATGACTACTACAGACAATGTGTCAATAAATGAATAGCGTTTATTTTCTAAACACAGATCGGTGAATTTCCAGATATGTAAATGTAATTCTGTATTTACTGCAAGTGTCCAGGAGTACATTTGCAAAATTGCAAGGGGACAAATTAGATCTTTGGAGTAGATTAGAACAATGGTTTCTTTCCCGGAATTTTCCTGTCATTAGCAAAGCTTAGATTCTAAGTTCATGCACATGTAAGTTCCAGAGTCAGAACATACAAACAGACCCAGTGTTTTGAGAAGAATGTTTCAGCGGCTTTGAATATATTAGTTGATCAAGTACTGGAATAGCATGGCAGTTACCTGCAGTGAATCCATTACTGAGAGCAGCAGGCCAATTGCCAGCCAGTCTAGTTTTCTTCAGTGAGTATTTCATAACCTTGTTTTTCTCTGTTACCTCTTGCTAAACAAATAGGTTACCAATAATTCATGGATCAAAGAATTTAGGCTTTTGTGTTTTTTTTTTTTTTTCCCAATTAAACAAAGCTTATTTACAAGCAAGTCAAAAAAGGAGACTGAAAAGAATCTTTTCCCTCCTTAGGTTTTCTGCAAGAATCACTGATACTATCTGGACTGTTTTTTCCCTTTGACCTTACTTTTTTTTATTTGGATTTAACGTTTAAAGTTTTTATTCCTAAATGCAAGCAACATTATGACCAGTGTAAACACATTCTTTCAGTATTTTATGATTGTTGTCTTTCTTTCATCACAATCTTTCTCTTTTTATTTATTTATTTATTTTTCATTTCATTGGCAAAAATGCATAGGAGGAGTTGAGAAGTGTGCAGGGAACTTTGCATGCAATATGGGACCACACAAGCCAGTGTACGTCGTAGTTTAATATTAGACAGGTTCCTTACCCAAAGTATTGACCTGTTAATATTTTTCTGGTTAAGGAAGTTTCTTCTTGAGTGCATATCCTCTGCTCCTGCAGCTAAAGTGAGCAGCTGAGGACATTTGAGCTCACAGTACTACTGCAATCCACAAATAGAGTTTGGGAAATCAGCTTCAAATTTGCATTTTCTGCAGTGTTATTGAGAGAACTGAAAAGCACAGTGTACTCTGGAGCCACAGTTTCATCTGATCTGGAGATTTACCTTGTCAGAAAGCAGAGAGATGAAAGGAAGAAGCAGGGGCTCAGCTTCTTGATGACACCAGACGTTTAATTTACTTTATCTCATTTTAGGGAGCTCTAATGGTAAGACAAGTACTTTCCTGTGAAAACTGGGTTAAAAATCACAGTAAAACATCCTGGTTTGACATGGTTTAGTAGTACTTTTAATTGTAGCTAAAGGAATGTATGCATTCACTTTGACAATAATTTCATACATGGAAACCATGAAATTTAATTTTTGTCTGAAGAATTAGATCAGTACTTCCTGATTTTATTTTTACCCAGGAAGATTACTTTATTCCTATTAGAAACATGATTATGACAAGCCAGTGAAAGATTGCCCTAAGACCAGTCTTCAGTTTTAGAGTAAAACCCATGCTGCACTGTCTTTCCTTGGGATCTCTGTGAGAGTAAACAAGTGTATCTCTACTCTCAATTTATTATTGATCAAGATTCTATTTGCTTAGGAAGCTTTCTGGATCACTTCAAGATTTTAATGAACCAAACTAGTGTCCAGTATTACTGTGGGTATGTTCCAATATGATCTTCTTTGCATGGAAACAGATCAGATTCTTTTGAAACTTTTGAGGTAGCATCTGTATGAAAAATAGACCTGAGCCAATCCCTGAGGTTATCAAGATTGCACATGGGGTGAGGAACAAAAGACTATCTACTTTAGTGCTAGCTTTTAGATGACAAGCTAAGAGATAGGTCAAAGTTACCTTCAAAATACTTGGATATTTCCATTGACATATTTGCTGTATCACACTATTAAGCTGCAGAAACAAAAATTTCCCTGTCACCCAAATTCATGAAAAATGAAAGTCTTTAAGACAGACTGGTGTTGGAAATTATTTCAACTGAAAGACCAAGAGAGAAGGACACAGTGGGGGTTGAAAGGAGGTGTAGAAATGTGTAGAATTTTTATTCCTTTCCCATGGAGGATGACTGAAATTACTTGAGAACCTTAGGCTCTCTTTACCCATCTTTTTGAGAAGTGAAAGACAACCACAAAATGTTTAGGTAATTACCATAAAACCAAATGGTGCTAGTTAGCACCCATGAACACAAGTAATGCTGAAATTGTTTACTGTTTTAAATGATGCTTAAAAACATGGATCCAAGAAAGACTGGGTTTGAATTAGCAGTGTTTATCTAAAAAGCAATGAAACATGATGTTTATATCTGACATAAGCAGGGAATTGCATATAAATAGTCATACAATTTATATGGACACTGGATTGGTAAAAGTTGCAAACATTATAAGTCTTTTATAAATGAAATAATGAGGAAATCTCTGCTAGGAAGTGCTTAATTCAATTGAGAGGTAGGATTTCTAACTGATGTAGAAGATATAAGCACCCGTGACAGATTATATAAAACTGACACAAATACAATAAACAGAAAAAGGCAGTGGGGAACATTAAGAACGCACAGACAAGTACTAACAGAGGACTAAACTGTATAGCTGACAGATATTAAGGGCTTAGAAGGCTTTCTCTATAACACTGAAGTGACAAAGTGACTTCGCAGAATGATGTCTAGGAGAAAAGCACCATCTGATGACTATCAGCCCTCAGGACAGACCAGTCACACAATGTTTAAGATGCTAATAGTTTTGTGCCCAGTTGCCCAGATCCTGAGACACAGAAAATACAGTTGTGTTACCCTGTTGCCTACTAAAATTGTGTATCATAGAATCATAGATTCATTGAATGCTTTGAGTTGGAAAGGACCTTAATGACTACCCAGATTCAACACCACTGCATTGAATCATACAGATAAATTTTTTTTCTCCTCAAAATTACTTATTTCAGGGATTATTAGACCTGGGCCATAGCTTAAATGACAGACAGGTAATTTCTGATTAACACCTGTTTCTATCTGTTCCTCTTCCCAAATGTTATCTTGGAACTTGGCCCTGTATGTGATATCTTCAGAGAAATCACCAAATTTAAGATACCATCAGAGATTTAAAACTATTTTGTACTACCATTGATGCGCCCTGGTTGATACCTGTTAAATTGGAGATGAACAAGGAGAGGCATTACATTTGTATGTGTTGAATATTAACAGCAATAATTTTTCTTCAGATCTTAGAATTGAATTCACAGAATAAAGAAATGGGAAATTACTTGTCTTCTCCATCTTCAAAATGACAAAGTAGAAGATAGAAGAAGTCAAATTTTCAGAGTTGTGAAGAACAGCTGTGTCTTCAACTGTCACTCATAGCTAACAAAACTTGGAAATTTATTTTCTGTACCTATTTCAGAAGACCTCTCCCTGACTTCCGTGACCAAGTATGGTCATGATAGATCAAAAAATCAAGATCAGAAGTCTTGGATGCTTCATCAACACTGTGTTACTAGTGTAGATGAAGCACTGGTGAGATTAACTAATCCAGAGCAGAAAGGAGGAGGAGATATTTAACCCTAAACTGGTAAGTGAAGGCTAAGCTGCAGTTACACAAATTGGCATGGCTCTATTAAGGGAAGGCATTCTCTGGAGCAATGTCCAGGAATGCTGATATCCCCTGCATGCTAAAACTTAACTCTATTTCTGCTCACCTCCTTCACTCTTACTTAAAAGCGTAAAACTAAGAATTCCAAAATATCCTGGGTGGGAAAAAAAAAAAAAAAAAAAAAAAAAAGATCAACATTTTAAAAGTTTTAAATCCTAAAGGGATTTTTACTGACTCCAGTTTCTTCTGGAAACTCCAGAAAGGAGTTTCTTTTAACACATACAATCTCATAAAGTATGGATATGTCCACTAAGACCTTGAATATGGTTTCCGATCCTTAGATAAGACGTAGATTTTTATTCAGCATCCTAGACTTTTTATTTTGTTATAGACTAATGATTTTGATACATCTTAATCTTGTTGTTTTATTGATCTATTTTTTAGTGTTCTTCTAATAATGCATAAAAGAAGAGTCTCATATATATGTTACAACTGATTTATTTATTATTTCAAATATTTCAGGAAACTAAAAAGTTCTTACCTTTGCATCAGTAAGATAAAAGCAGTCTCTGGCCTAGCAAATCAACAATCTACTAAGGAAACAGTAAGAAAAGGGAAAAGACTCTAGGAAGGTGGAGCATTCTTCTGCTGAATTGTAGCTTATTTGTGTTAGTCCAAATAATCACTCTTGGAGCACACTCTAAAAACGTACAGAGAGATGAAAAACAAGAATAGAGAGAATAGAATCCTACTCTAGACACAAACCTTAGTCAGTGGACAGACCTTGTACTGTAACTGGGGGATCATTAAGTTTTGACCCTGACAAATTTTGGCTTCAGTACATTAGAGAGGAAGAGAACACTGCTGTCAGTCCTATGCTTCTCAGCTGCATGTAATTCACTGCACAGTCTCAGCGCTAAGGAACCCGTACTAACTGTTCCTCTAGTGCCTAAAAAAAGGCAAAGCAAATAGCTAAGCTACAAGGAACCTGAAGAGCTACAGATCAAAGTCAACAACTAAGTTGCCACCAAATATAATTGTTTTACGTACCAATACCAGAGATCTCTATCCTATTCACTTAGATTCAGAGATATTTTTACACTTCTAATTAGACGAGCTGGAAGAGCACTTGTTTCTATATCTCTTCTCATCCACGGAAAGTTGGCTCCTTGTGGAAGGGAAACCAGGCATGTGAGGAAGTGTAAAAACCTGTCCCGATAACCAAGACTTTTAGTGATTAGTAACACTTTTTCTTTCTTGGTGGTGATCCAGTCTGGCTTTGAGACACTGCTGCTGATTTAGAGGGGAGCTGCGAGCTGGGAGTGCTGTAAGCTCCACTTCCAACTCATTACAGGAAAAAAATGACTCTTTAAGTAACTGATAGCCAAACTGTGCTCATGTCTGGACAGCACAGATCTAGAAAAGTACTACATCCAAGTTTGTTGATGGTCTGCAGCGTGTGGTAGAGTCTGTTTTCTTTAGGTGGATTAGATTCACTTGAGGTTGTGTAGAAGAACTCCAAAGATAAATATGAAATGTTTTAGAGAGGTGGGCTTCTGTTTACAGATAAAACTACAGTCTGTTAAAGTCATAACAGAAAGACTGATTTACATGAATATGGAAGCATGACATGCAGTCATTCAGCAGTGTTCACTCCTGTGGTACTCCCCACATGGCTTACACAAATGGACAGGCGCAGACATGTTTGCAGAAGTGATCAAAGTGAGTTGCACACTGAGCTACCTGTTGTCTGCTGATACATGATCTCTGGATTAGTTATGTGTGCTGTCTGTGATGCTTGTGGTCTCATGAATTTGTTCTGTGGACAATGAGATGATTATAGTAGGAGAGGAAGTAAAACCTGAGCTCATAGTGAGGCGTTCCATATGTAGCTTGAAAGATGTTAAGCTGGCAAATAAGTACATGTCCGTACTCTATATCTGTGTAACTATTTCAGGAAGGAAATAGTTGAATGAAGAGCGGTCACACAGACAATGCCCTGGTGTCAGTTGCCATTGCTGAGTCAAGGTTGTATCAGGATTTGGGTCAGGTTGTATCCCAGAGTGCCTTCCCTGTGGTTTTATCCTGCACACAGCAGTTCACTTCAAGGTTCCCTCCTGGATGGAAGCTGAAAATATATTAAAAATTAGTTATCTTTTCTTGCTGTGCAGTCTATGGTATTTCTGAAGGGCATCCTGCCAGAACATTGTCCAAATCTTTGGATATAAAACTGTGTAGGAAAGTTCTGTCAATATTCTGGGGCTGTGTGTATTTATTCAGTTGGCTTGATAATTTGGCAAAGAATATGTTATACATTATTGCTTGTTTTTTCACTCAGGTTTCATTAGTGAGTGAAAGGATAACTTCTGTTGTTTGTTATGTTACATGCATTTTTTTCTTTTGAATTTAATGAGAGTAGATAATTGTTCTCATTTCACTGTTAGGACTGCAAACAAACCAGAGAAAAACAGTAGATGTCAGATGTTGTAAGTGACTTACTGGAGACTGTTCTTGTAATGAGGTTTACATATCAACCTGTGAAAAAATTAAGTTTGAAACTTTCTCCATTTCTGTAATCTTTAGAAGTATGAAGCAGTTACTATGTTTAGGAGATCAGCAGCTCAAATAGAAGAAATTGAATTATGCATTTATCTCTTCAGACTTTCAGATGGAGATTTATTTGCTTTTGTGTGGTTGTTTTTTGTTGTTGTTTTTTTTTGTTATGTTTTGTTTTGTTTTTCCTATTAGGATTTTTTTTTTCTTATAAAGCTTCTGTCTTTTGCCTTTCAGTATGTACTTGTATACAGCCAGTAGAGAGGAGGAGAATCAGATAATTTATTTTCACATTTAAATAAACACGTTCTCCTCTAATAACAACAGGAGAGAATAAATAGCACTACTAGGATAGTGCTTATACTGTACTGCATTTTGTAAGGAGTGTTTAGAATATAACTTTGGCAGAGATCTGATGTATATATATATATAGACACTGTGACAGGATAGTCAGCCTTGATTAATGGAGAGCTGTGAGTTGAATACATATTTTAGCGGATTTTTTTCTTAATACATATCTGTAGTCAGATGATCGTTAGAGAATCTAGGATCATGTTGCTCAAGTGCTTCCAACTCTTGCTGTTACAAGACTGAGAGCTTAACTATGTGCACATTAAAAGTTCAAAATAAAATTCACAAATCGATAGCCCTTAAATATAGTATTGTTTTTTGAATCAAATGATTTTCTTAATACTTGTGGTTGAGTACACAGGCTGAGTCTTTCACAGCACTGCATACATACATCTTGCTGCTTTGTGTAGACTCTGTTTTTTAGTAGGTTATCTTTATTATAAATGACTTAAACTACAATTGCCATTGAACTCAAATGTTGCCATAGATATATTATGTTTCACATCTCAAAAAAGAACTAGAGTACTGAACAGTCAATGCCTACAGCCTTTCTTCTCTCCTGCACTCCCATGTCTCATCCTAATTTGTCCATGAAGCAATGAGAGTGGTGATGATTGCAAGCTGGCCATGACCTCCTGCAGCATAGCTGTGCCAGCATGACAGAAGTGTGTGTCTCTGTTCCCTGAAGGGTGTGGAAAGCCATCCCTGCTGGGCTCCCCTGGCCTTGCAGTCCTAATGCAGGATGAGCTCTGCTCAGTATCAGCAGAAATACAACTTGCAGAAGCATATCATTGGTTTCTCACATCTCTCTCTCCTTTGCATACAATCAGCACAGCATAAAGTCCAGATGAATTTTTTCCCATTTGTCTTCTCTAAAAGGTGTATTGGCATTTCCAAGCAAGTAGAAGCTACTTTGTTTTTAAATACCAGAAAGACTGCTTATAATACAGATGCTTTTACTTAATTCATCTGGCACAGTGTTTCTTCAGTGTTCTTTAGGAACGGGTTGCAATGAGATCATGAAAGCACTCTCACCTGTAATAGAACTACAGTAAGGAATCTTACCAATGGTAAATAAAAACTTATGTACTGAGGCTGTGGAACAATACTAAAGCTGTCCTTTGAAAACATTGTGTGCCTTTACTCTTTGCACAAGGTGGATTAAGGTTTAATGTTGACTTATACCTCACACCATCAAGTCAGCAAAGCTATTCTTTTGATGACAAAAGCCATGATGGTGCTGTTCCCATGTTAATATACCTTCTTTGTGAAGAAAGCTAGGTTGCCTTAACACAGAGCCCCAGTGATATAGGTGGTTGTGAGTTTAGCCAGAGCTGTCTCAGTCGTGAGGCATGCTATGGCATGCTCTGATGGTAACATGTCCTTAAACCCCTATGCAATTGTAGATGCTGCAGTACTTGTGTTTTACAAACCTGGACTCAAAACACAGAATACAAAATTCAAAATTCGGGACAGTTGGCTCTGTAAAGACTGACTTAAAAAGGTTTGGGGGTGAGGAAGAATAAGAAATTAGATTAAGACATCCAAATACTTTGAAGAGGTCTGGTCACAGTGAGATAGCAGCAAACTCATATATGACATTTTTTACTTCCCATTGCCAGTTCTATGAGCCTTCACTATATTGATAACAGTGATATCCATTTTGGAATTGGCCTTCAGTTTATCACTGAGATTAGGATTTAATAGTGCTTTTTGACAGACTTAGACTTGGCTCACCATTCTTCAAGCCAGCAGCAATATGACTTGCCATATCTAACATAGTTACTAGAGTCAAAATATTGCTCTGGCAAGTGGGAAGCCAAGGTGCAAAGTCCTCAGAGTTGTACTGATGTTTAAGTCCGGATCTCTGCCTTCAGGGAGACTGTGGAGTCTCCTTCTATGGATATATTCAAAACTCACCTGAACACTCTCCTGTGTAAATTACTCTAGGAACCCTGCTTTAGAAGGAACCAGGGGTTCCTTCCAACCCCTTGATTCTGTTATTCTGTGGTTCTGTGTGTGTAGGTGATGTGAAAAACAACACCTGTATTTCATAATCATACTATTGCATTTTGAAAGCATTTGCAGCTACCTGAAGATAGAAAGAACATCTTATCCACTGTACCAGTCTGTCTGCATAAAGATTTTCACAAATGTCCCTGTTAGACTGAGCAATGAAAAATACTCTATTATTTATTTCAAATTATATCACTGTCCAATAACTATTTAATAATGAAGCGAAATCTTTCCATGAAGTCACCTCAAGACAATATTTGATAATCAGAAAATGTATTTGATTGCAGTCCTCCTAGAATATGTCTAGCATAGAAAATGTTGTTACTCATAATTAACTTTAGCCATTTCAGAATAATGCATTGGATTGATCCCAGCATGGATAAATGATATGACTGATGGTGGCAAGAATCCTGTTCACAGACATTAGCACCGCAAAGTAGGTGAGGAAATGTAAGGCAAGTGAGTTCAAAAGAACATGAATTATTTAGGTGATTGCACGAAGTATAAACATTATGTCATGTAATCTAGGAGCTAGAGAATACAAGGCAAATCATAGAGCAGTCCAGCAGAGACAAGAAGTCAGAGGTTAATTAAGAAAAAATATACCTGAAATGGATAAATAGAGGTCTAGATTAAATTAGTTTATATTTTCTGGTTGCAAACTGTGGTTGCTTTGAGTTCATATGTAGTGCTGGGGAACACTGCTAATTGATGTAGGGTATTCTTTAGTCCATAAATGTTCAAGACCTCCTGACATTCCTATTCAGATGGCACAAAGTCCAAATGCTTGCTTGATAATCCCATAAACCATTAAAGAAAGAAAATCTGTCAGAATTTGCCAACAAATGGCAGCCAACCTGAAAACATCCCAGAGAAAAAACAGGAGCTTTCCCCATTTTTACCTCAAGCTTTTGTCCAGATGATCAAAAATGCATGGTGTTCTTGGCCAGCCCCTTTACTCCCAACTCTTACCCGATCCCAAATCCCTTGATGTTCTTAGACAGTAAAATGTGTTGGGCAATTAATGCCAGTGCAACAGCCATCATATGTGCTCAACAAAGCATACCATGCCTTGTTATCCTACAAGTGTTCTTGTGGGGCGATTGTGTTTTTCACTAGAACATTTATTAAAAAGCACCAAATTTGTGCATACAGTGGTGGAAATTAGGATTTATTTTGTATCTGAAAATAAATTATCTAATGAAAAATTTGAAACTTAATCCGGTTGATCCAGGCTTTGATACAAACCTTTTTTGTTTGAAAAATTAGCTCATTTGTATTCTTGATTATCCTTGCAACCCTCTTAATGTGGACTTACTTATCACCTCTCAAAAAATGCACCTCAGTTAGATCAGAGTGAAAATTCCAAGGTATGTATTTTAATGTGCAGCATAAACTGATGAAAATGCAGTAAAAAAATAAATAAAAAGAAATTCAGAAGCCACAATAATTTGATGAGGAGGATTAGAGAAGAATTTTGGAGAATGTAACACAGAAAGAAAAGAAGAACAATGTAAACCATGAAGAGAGTATGAATGGTGGGATTTTTTTCTTGTTCCTCCTGTTTCTAAAGTTCTTATGTGCTAGCTCTTTAAAGCATATTTACTTCCTTATATCATGTTTGGTATTAATGCTTGTTCTTGTTTACTGAAGACTAGAACAAGCATCTCATCACTGGGCAAGTTGTTATTCTTGATCAGAGAAAGGGGTTAAAATTTTTTTGAAACAAAGAGTGATTCACAGAAGAAGAATAGATAAAGTGGAAGATGTGATCCTGTGTGACAATTTCTCCATAATCTGGCATTATCCAGACAGTCAACATGCACAAATACTGCCAGCTACATATTTAGTTACAACACACACACAAAAAAAAAATCCTATAAATTGACAAGTCAGAAAACCAAGTAGAAAGCAATCAGTCTAAAAGGGATATGCTAATCACTAAAACATTCTAATTTACCATAAGTCATTATTATTTCCTTTTATTATTATTATTATTATTATTTTAGTATGAGGGCCTCTCTTAGCAGGGCAATCTCTGTGCCCCCATGCTTGAAATCAGGTAATGGAATGTCCCTACCTTTCATTATGAGATTGGAAAAAAGGAGATTCATCATCATCAACACTTCTGCTACTTCAGTGCAAGATGTTCTTAAACAAAACAAACAAACAAACAAAAAATAGATTTAATCTGCCTGCAGCCGGCTCTTACTGTTGCAGTTCCTAATGGTTTCATTTCTGTGGTTGGGAGATGCATATTTCAAGTGGAAAATCTTTCTTGTTTTTATGTTGCTTTTTTCTATGTCATTTGTAAAATTGACAGAACTGAGGTTATTGTTACACTAATACGTTGTTTTTTCAATAATAGTTACTGTAGAGATTTTTTCCCAGTGTACTTATGACTGAGATTTCAAAAAGCTAATGGAACTTAAAATGATAGCAAGATATGGTGTAAAATCATGATTTCACAGAACAAGCCTGCCATGATATTTTTGCAAAATGTGACTGGATGTGGCTCTGAGCATCCTGATCTAGTGGTTGGTGAGCCTGCCCACAGCAGGAGGGTTGAAACTAAATGATATTTGAGGTCCTTTTCAACCCAGGCCATTCTATGATTCTATCTAAAGCAATATTGAGCTGGACAGCTGGCAAGTGTCCTAGGCTCAGTCTCATGCTAAAACCCCATGCTAAAAATTATGATTTTAATATGGCCCTATCAAGAAGGCAACTGCTTCTTCATCTCCCATTCACAGCAAATCTTCAGGTAAGAACAAGGCTTCCAAGTGAATGGTCAGATGACAGTCAAAAATGATGAAATAGATCTTTAAGTTACTTTTCAAGGAAAACCTGAAAAATTACGTTAATTTCTAAAGACTTAAAGGAGATGTACTCAGAAATATGGACCTCTGATACCTGG
The DNA here is from genome assembly GCA_002909625.1 of Bambusicola thoracicus. Classification (NCBI taxonomy): domain Eukaryota; kingdom Metazoa; phylum Chordata; class Aves; order Galliformes; family Phasianidae; genus Bambusicola; species Bambusicola thoracicus. The sequence goes on along the minus strand of PPHD01004639.1, from coordinate 8,191 downwards.
CTATTTGTTGAATCTACGTGCATTTCTCCCCAGTATTTATTTAAAGCATACACATATATTTTACAGAAAAACATGGTAATCTCTATTTATTTAGACCACTAAACCTTCTTTCTCTGATGCTCTCAAGGACTTTGGCTTCAATAGGAGGGAGAGTGTATCCCTTGGGGGAATCGTGTGTTCTCTCAGGTTTTGCAGAGAATGTTATCAAGAGGGCAGAAAGAAGAGGGTACTAATACCTATTCTTTGTCTTTGCCCATTTATTCTAATAGGGACACATTTTTCTCTGTTTTTAGATGCCTTCATTTTTGGATGAAGGCCAGGTCAGAGCTCCAGCTTCTTCCTCCATGGGTCTCTAGCCAGTTGGGTTTTCAACTGACTGCAGTTCAAAGTGCCTAATTGAAGCATTGTTTTGAAAGAGGTCCGAAGGCACAAATATGCTGTTGTCTCCACTACAACACAGTAAAACCAGAGTCTCACTGTGAAAATAACAGGCTTTATTTCTGCGACATTGACTTACAGACTCTATTGAGTTGTTTTCAACCTTCAGAACTCACAGAATGAAACAGGATGTCACACTTCTTTCTTGCCTGCAAAATGAGGACTTTATAATTAAGAAAAAAATCAGCAAAAAACTACAGACTGCAGTTAGTAGCAATGAATTACTGACCCAGAAAACACTTGCAGAACTGACAGTAGTTTTTGTGTTAACAAATACGTATTACAAATTATACCCATCTAAATGATGATAATCTCTGTGCTTCATCTAATAATCATGTTTCCTTACACTGGCCATGGTTCTGCAAGTTTTTGCTAGATATAGTTGTCTGTACACATACAAGTGGACAGTAAAAGTCATGATATTGTGTTTAAAGACAACCTTGCAAGCAGTCAAGTATTTGATTTCAAATTACTGTTGCTGTAGTCCAGTACAGACATCAAGTGTTTTCTTCTGTTGTAGACAAGCCTCTATTAAGCTGACTAGTTAAAAACATGGTTTGTTACCTAGTATGTTTAGGTATAAATTGAAGATGTTTATTTTCAACATTACCCTTTTGCAACATAACAACAGTGACTGTAAGATAACTTCCCTTTGTGTCGGGGAGATGACTACTGTTGTAGTGTATTCTCAGATGAAAAGCCTCACTGCTTCTAAGAACTAGTTCTCATGAGAGGTGAGAGCAGTACTTTGAAATTCCCACTGCTAAAACAAAGTTCAGAGGCATTCAGCGAACTTAGTGCTGCTGATAATAAAGGTGAAATGAAATTCAGAGAAATGAAGCAATTTAGACATATTGATCAGATGATTATCTCTTTTCTGACTTTTGATTTCCTACAGGAAAAGGGATCAACTGTCTTGTATAAACAATCAAGTACCTGCCTAATCAGAATCTAGGTATACATAGACATCTGAGATGTATCACAATTACAAGAGAAAATCTCCTTTGGGAATATTTTTTATCAGTCCTAAAAGATATTCCAGCATTATAGAGAAGAAAAACCCATTGCCCTTCCTTTTTTTTTTAAAGGCTCAGGTTTCAAAGAAATAATCATGTTACCTTTGTTCTCTCTCATTATGTGTGTGTTTTGCAAATTGAAATGTCTGTTGAAGATGGTTATCTGTATCTATTTGATTCTCACAGAATAAGAGGTAAACAAAGGCGTTAAAAGAAGGCTGGGAAAGATTTCAGGTCATCCCTCTGTTCCAGAGACAGGTTCAGCTATATATGAATTACTTCTGACATCGTCATGAAACATCACTGATCATGTTCTTACAGACATTGACTAAGAGAAGTTCTGCAGACTCTTCAGATAACCTATTGCAGTACCTAGCTATTTTCATTGTTTGAGAATGTCTTTGTGTTTTAGATGTACTAGCATGCAATTTAAGCCCATTATTTTTTTGCTCTGTCCTCAACAGACATTATTACTTCCCCTTTTGCAACAGCCTTTTACATATTTGAAGGCTGTTATCATGTCTCCCCACAGTTTTTCTTCTCTTTAAGAGTAAATAAATGCTGTTCTTTCCTCACAGGTCATGTTCTCTAGACCTTTGATCTGTTTGTAACTCTCCTCTGCACTCTCTCCACTTGATCTGCTTTTCCCTTGGGAAACAGCTGAGAAATTGCCTGCAGCCCATGAAGGAAAAGGATTTTTTCCTCTGCCTCAAATATGAAACTTCTACTTGTACGTGTTAGTAAGTTTGGAGGTTTTTTTCTCAGCAATGTGGCATTTCTTTGTGCACAGTTTAGGATCTCCTGTTATCCTTATCCCCTCCTTTGTAAACCTATAGTCTAACCACTCATTTTCCAGTTGTTTCATCTGAAACATAGTATTTTTAAACTATTTATATAAATCCATTTGTCAAGAGCATCTTGAATTTGAATCATGTTTCTCAAAACAGCTGAAATAATGGCTGGTATCAAATCTCAGCAGACTCTTTTGATATCCTACTTCATATGTATCTATGTGGTGTGGCAGTAAATCCATTAAAACATCACCCTTGTGATTTCCAAATAAATATTGAATCTAAGGCTGGGCAGAGAAAAGAAGCCCTCTCCAAGCTAGCATAGTGCGTGTCTCTTTCTCAAAGACTCTTATTTTGTCATAGATACAAATTAGGTTTGATGGTTCTTGGAATATTAGTACTAGTTGTTATTAATTTCTGTGTTATCTTTGGGATACTCACCATGGATTGAAATTTATTTTAGTATTTTGCAAAGAATTTAAGTTTGTCTGACCAGTTACCACCCTGCTGAATACTCCCCTTTCTCAAAACCAGCCATTCATTTGCTGTTTTCCATCTTCTTGAACCTCACCCAGCAATAAATCGTACCGAGAGCTCTGCGATGATTTCACTCCTACCCAAAACAATTTAAACATATTGTCCATGTAAACAACTTTTTTTTTTTTTTTTCCCTCATCTAGGCTAACTTCATCACCCTTTGTTGTTTATCATACATAAGTTTTGGTTTTTGTTTCTCCACCATTTTTCTTACTGAAGGTATCCTGTTAGTTGGCCTTATCCATGATCACTATTAGAATCATAGAATCATCTAGGTTGGAAAGACCTTCAGGTTCAGTAAGTATTACAGAGTCACAGAATTGCAGGGGTTAGAAGAGACCTCTTGAGACCATCTAGTCCAACTCCTGGCTAAAGCAGGTACTCTACAGTAGGTTGCATGGGTCCCAGGTGTGTTTTGAGTATCTCCAGAAAAGGAGACACCAGAAACTCTCTAGACAGCCTGTGCCAGTGCTCTGTCAGTCTCAAAATAAAGAAGTTCTCTCTCACGTTTGTATGGAATTTCCTGTATTCCAGTTTGTGCCTGCTGCTCCTTGTCCTGTTTCTAGGCATCACTGAAAAATGCCTGGCCCCATCCTCTTTACATCTGCCCTTTAGATATTTATAGTATTAGGGAATACTGAATTCCTTTCCAACTGAACAGATTGGCTTTCTTCTTCCAAAAAA
>PPHD01004638.1:16057-28118 GCA_002909625.1 Bambusicola thoracicus | reverse complement strand
GGGTGGTCAGGCACTGGAATGGGCTGCCCAGAGAGATGGTGGAGTCACCGAGCCTGGTGGTGTTCAAAGAGCATTTGGATGTTGTGTTGAGGGACATGGTTTAGCAAGAACCATTGGTGAAGGGCGAATGGTTGGACGGGACGATCCTGTGGGTCTTTTCCAACCTTAGTGATTCTATGATTCTATGATAGGCTGAAGTATATGCCACTCCATATAGAGATCAAAGAATTGGCCTCATTATTAACAGCTGCAATTAACAACTCAGGTATGGATTTTTTCCCAGTGGTAGTACTGGACTGAGAGAGGTTTTGTAAGAAGGAAAAAAAACAAATATGAGGCCTTTAAAAGAGCATCAATGAATATAAGTAGTATTAGAAACAGACATATTTCTGCCACCACATTAAAATATAATTTAAGTGTGATGGAAAGCTTGGATCCAACTTAAAAGATTAGATGATTCTTATAACCTCTTGTAAAATCCAAATTTCTGAGAAGTGATTTGTTTGGGACTGTCAACAGTGGCCTCAATATCAATATTTTATTCCACTTCTACCTGATTAAGATAGCTTTTATTTGGAGGAAATTATTCAGTATCCATTAGCTTGCTTTACTGATTGCATCTGTAACTATTATAGTGAAAGTTTTCATTACCTAAATCTTATTCTTTAATTTATTTTAAAAGTCATTACTTAAACCATACAAACAATACATAGCATTACATTTAGAATTTTAGTTCTAAAACCCTACGAAACCCACATATTTTCATTATCACAGCAATACACAAGAGTCTTTTCTTCTGGAACATCTTGTTTTCTCACCTGCAGGCTGGCAGATAACCATATGAGGCGGAATGGTTACAGAATAGGGAGCAGTGGGTGGAATTTAAGGCACCAGCCAAAACCTTCCACAATTCTGCTCTGTGACAGCATCTTTCCCTAAGGGCAGGTGTAAAAGAAACAAACAACTAGAAACAGAATGTGATGATTTATGATTCCAGGATGTCATGGCTCTTAATGACCATAACAAGGCATTATGCAGCTCTGGCATCGCCGCAGGGGTCACAAATGATTTACTTGTATCATTGCTCATCTTGGAAGATTTTTTAACTGTATGTAAGTTTATAGACATAGAATATGTTTTATGAATACAGTTTACACAAGTAAGCATAGAAATGTTAAAATTTTGGGGTATCCTACTATCAGTTTAAGGTATATGGATATTAGACCTAGCAATATCAGAGAGTCTTCCAAAAAACACAGAATGAATTTCATATTTGATAATAATAATAGATTTTCTAGAAAGTTACTTTGTTCTCAAGCAAATATCATGGCAACACAATCTCTGAAAATCTGGAGCTAAAATATGAGTAGAAATATGGGAAGAAGAAAGTATTTGTGTTACCAACAAATCAAAGTTGGACAACTGAATCTTTGAATACTTTGTTTTCTTCTAGGTAAAAGGAAAAGACATTCTTCTACAACCACAAAATTAAAAGTAGGTTGGGAAGAGCCAATTTAAAAATTAAGTATAAATTGACTGATGGAATCTTCACTGATAATCTGAAATATTTAAGTCAAAAATGACTTTACACTTTGATACAAGAAATTAAATGAATCATTTTCTATAGCAGAAGAATGAATACATCAGCTCTTTAACATAAAAACTTTTTAAAAGCATTTAAATATTTCATGTGATAGACATAGAATCTGAATTCTGGAAGAAAAAAATAGTAATGTGAGTACTATTACTTTCGATTCTTAGTTGAAGTGTACAGTATAGTCTCAATTGCACAGTATAATTAAATTAGAAAAAACAAAAAAATCAGTAAAGGTGATGCTGAGACACAGGAAATGTGATTTCTTAAAACAGATCAATATCAGGATCTCACACTTGCAGCAACTACCAAATTTGGCAGCTTTCTTCCACTACCTACTCATTTTAGCACTGCATATGAAAAAAATAAGCTAAAATAAATCAAAACCAAATAATAAATGAGCAAGTAAAATAAGGTGTTACTTGATCAAACACAACCTGTATTTACCATATATATATGGTGAATGCATATGTACCACCATTAGCTATAACAGCTCTTTTTAAAATTATATTTTATGCAATGTGGAAATATTACTAGAACATTTCTTTTTTGGGGACTGTATTACATCTACTAGAATAAAAAACACTGCAGATGGAACATTGCAAATGAATTTAACACTTTATTATAAAGACAAGAACATCCTTCTTGTGCAATGTATGTGAATAATATCTAAAACACAAAAGAAAAAAAAAAAGAAATAATAACAGGTAACCAATGATATCCTCCCTAAAGACTAAGTAAGCTTCACTGCTAAGTGGAAAGCTGCACTGATCATCAGTTGCTGGAAATTTTATTTAATACACTGAAATATAATTCTTTGATTGATCAGTACAAATCAAAACTGGTTTAAGCCAAGACAGTATCAATAGCACACTGCCGTTTTGGTTGTTGCTGAGGGATGGGAGTGCACCTGGGTCTGGGCTACTGAGTAAGAAAGAGACACTGCCTTTATGACATTCAGCAGTGAGCAGTACAGGGTCAGGTCAATGTCTGAATTAGGCCACGGCTGTTCTGCATATTGTGACATCATGTGGAAGGCCACAAATCTGTGGTGAGTTGGCATGGGGCTGGATGCTGATGTAACTGTTGAGTTGGTGAGCAATTGCTTTGTGGATATATTTGTTTATATACATATAGAGAGAGAGAGTTATTGTATTCTTGTTTCCATTTTCCCTACCTTTTTATCAAATAGTTCTTATCTCAACCCATGAGTTTCATTTTGTTTCCAGTTCTCTTCCTCATACCACCTCAGGGGAGTAAGCAAACAGCCACATGGTGCTAAGCCGCTGCCAGGTTAAACCACAACCTTTTAGTACAGTACAAAACATCAACAACAAAAACACTTGCTAGAAAAACACTTATTTAACCCCCACCACAAAAATGCTCAATCTGAAACTCTGAAACTACGAGGAATGCCTGTTGTTTGAAAAGTGCAATGTAAAGACAGAAAGCATCTTGGTAAACTAAACAAAATGGGCAGAATACTTAGGGTTTAAAAGAAAATAAAACACTGGGATATTTAAGAAAATAAAAAGAATCATTATTAGGAAGATTTCATCAAGCAAAATCCAACTTTGTTCTCAAGTCTTTCAGTGCAAATTACTGATGGAAAAATAAAATGTGGTAGACTAACTAAAGTGAAGCTGTTGAGCATTACTCTCTTAGCCATGAAAATACAAGTCACAGAACTCAATGTAGAAACCCTTAAAAATACAGAACGGTCCAGCTGAAAGGGACCTACAAAGATCTTTCAGTCCAACTGCCTGCCCCCCTTCAGGGTTATCCACAGGTTTCAACATATCATTAACGCCATCACCCAAATGCCACTTGAGCAATGACAGGCTTGGGGCATCAGCCATCATACCAGAAACCCTCTTCTAGTGTTTGACTATCCTCATAGTAAAAAAAAAAACAAAAATCCCTAATGATCAGTTTGACTTTAACCCTGCAGATTTGTGCCATTCCCATCCTGTCATCAACAGGATGAGAGCCCATCACCTCCCTCTGCTTCTCTTTCTCAGAGAGCTGCAGAGGTCACCTCTGGGTCTCCTCTTATTCAGTCTGGACAGATCAGCCTCCTCTTGCAGGACATGCCTTCAGCCCTGTTACCACCTCTGGTGCCCTCTGGACACTTTCAATGACCACAACATCCCTTCTATGTGCTGGAGCCCAGAACTTCACATAATACTCAGAGTGAGGCCACACCAATGTGAATCATATTGAGAAAGTCACCTCTCTTGACCAGCTGGATACGCTGTGTTTAATGCACAAAGAAATGTGGCTTGCCCTCAAATAAATATCAATAGCTACCTAATGGAATTATTCTTTTCACTTCTTAGAACAAACTTTTATATTTTGAAACATGAAAATCTATCAAATTATATACTGTGATACTACGACGATTCCAACTCTTTCCTTGGTGCACAAAAATTATACTCCTAAGATAGCTGAAAAAGTATTAACAGATACATCACTGCAGGTAGTGAACCTAGTCCAGTTTATGGCAGCTAAAGATCTCAAAATAAAAAAACATGTTCTGATGGCCATGTCACGAGAATAATCTGTGGTGCCTTTTGTGTAACACAGCATAAAACAAAAGGTATGATGCTGGTAACTTATGACTAATACTGAATTGCTGCAGTCCATTTTTAGTACCATTATTATTACCTGAGAAGCTTCATAGTAGCTTCTCCACTCTGATATTCGTTCTGCTTCTGATCCTGTTCAGAAATAATTTAGTCCTAGAACACAAAAGGAATTTGAACAAAAAAAAAAGCATACCTCTACCTAAAGTTTTTTTTTTTTTATCATAAATGAATGTGGTATTATGACAACCTGTATTATAAGGCAAGGCTCTACTTGAAAGCAAAGCTATAGGAAATATTTCTAACCACTAATTAGGATTGTCCTTTACAGGAACCCGTGTGTGTGCCCCTGTGGTCAAGAAGGCCAGTGGTATCCTGGGGTGCATTAAAAAGAGCATAGCCAGCAGGTCAAAGGAGTTGATCCTCCACCTCTACTCTCCCCTAGTGAGGTCACATTTAGAATACAGTCCAGTAATAATGTCCAGTTATGAGTTCCCCAGTTCAAAAAAAGACACTGAACTCCTAGGAGGAGTCCAGTGAAGGCCACAAAGATGATTGAGGGACTGAAGTATGAGGAAATGCTGAGTAACCTGGGTCTATTTAGCCTGGGGAGAAGAAGATTGAGAGGGGATCTTATTAATGTTTATAAATATCTAAAGGGAGGTGAGAGGCAAATGGATGAGGCCAGTGGTGCATAGTGATGGGACAAGGAGTAATGGCCTCAAACTTGAACATAGGAAATTGCATACAAACATGAAAGAACTTCTTTATAAAGGTGTAAGAGGTCATTCTTTTACCCCATTGCCTCAAAGCTTGCTGAGGGACACAGATGAACAAGTTCAAGCGAGTCCTGACCAAGGATTGGGAAATCCTTAGTCTGAAGGACACTGATGGACAAAGACAGGGGAAACGAGAGGGAGAGATAAGTGGCAGCTAAATGGCCAGGAAACAGTCTTTTGTGTGGACTTATCTCAAGGGAGACAGCCATCTCAGGGGGTGCTCACATGATGCTTACCCAAGCGCCCAGGAATGTCACATAGGCAGGGAAGAAGGAGGATAAAAGAGGGTCCAACAACCACGAAGGCAGGGTTCTGACAACAGATTCCTCATGACCTGCCTCTCCCTCCTAGACTTGCTCTGTGCCCTACCTGCTTGCTGCCTAAGGATGGCCCCTCTGCTGCTGTTGCTCTCCCCCCACCCGCCCAGGAAGGTGTTTGCCATCAGATCCTTCACTACAAAAGGCCTGCATGCTGACAGACTCTACAGGGCCTGCTACTGGAGACCTGCTGCTTCCTGCCATACTTCTTCCTGGACCCACTCAGTACCTGCACCTTCTCGTTGCCCAAGACCAGCCACGCTGTTGCTGCTCTTCACCCGCGCTTTTGCCCCGGACTGTCGGAACGTCATGCAACAGGACTACTGCCACATCCTGGTGGTGATTATCCCTGCTTTACACAATTCTTGCTTCTTCCTATCTTTTCTATCATTCGCCTCCCCTTCCCCATCTCCTTTATTAAGATATATAATGAACTGGTCAGTCTAACATCTGGACTGTTGTTTCTTAATCTCATGCTGGGTATACATATTTCAAAGAACCTCCTTTCCCTCCTATAAATTGGAGCAAGACAAAGGGTGATGGAGCACTGGAATAGTTGCCCAGAGAGGTTGTGGAGTCTCCTTCTATGGAGATATTCAAGATCCATCTGAATGTCTACCTGTGTAGGCAGGGCGCTTGGACTTGATGATCTCTTGAGGTCCCTTTAACCCTTGTGATTCTGTGAAATCTGTATTACCCCTCTGCATCGCATTAAAGGTGGGTCACCTTAATGAAAGGAACTCAAGTTTCAGGATTACAAATAGTAGAGAAGCAGGAATTTAACTTTGTTGCCTAGTGGTAAGAAAGGAGACATAGTAGCTAATAGCTAGCTTCTTGGAGTAACTTATATTTATATAAATTTACAGTCATTTAATCATATCAAAATCAGTGTTGTTAGGAGCAAGGAGCAGAACTGATAACACTCCTAATCACCCCAATGATCTAATTGTACTACTGGGAAAATGACTGACTTTCATATTCTCTTCCTAATCTAATGAACCTTCTTTCTAAGACAGGACAGCAAGGCAGAGGGGTGCCCTTTTGGTGTAGGTATGGGATGAAATCCCTCCAGCACAAATTAGACATGTAAACTGAGCCAAATAGAAGAAACTTCAAGATACTTGAAAGAGTTATTTTGACTTGGGAAAAAATGAAACTACATAAAAACCTGTCATGTTTGTCTTATTGGACAGTTCTAATAAGCACATAGATTTTGGACAATTTTTGGTTGGCATTTCATGACACTTTTAGGATCCTACTGCAATATACTTAACCATTTCTTTGCAGTGTGTGGCACAGTTGTCTAAAACACCTCTGAATTCTGTTCTGATGGCAGTAAATGTAATATTACTATTATTTAAGAACACAGAATCCTTAATGGATACAATCCTAATTATTCTTGTACCAAATGATATCACATTATGTCTGACAGAAACAGCAGTGTTCCAACACCTCTTTTGCTTCAGTTAGCAGTCATTGGAATGCCTCAGTCAGGTGGGATAGTAGGCCATCCATTCTATTACTCCTGGCTGAAGGACAGGAGGACAGCAAACCCAACAGCTGTGGATTGCAACTAGTATTTATCACTGTACTTATGTTGTTCTAAGCTGGGACATGGCCCTTCACACTAAGTGGTCTGGGCATCACAATAGTATGCTAAAGGATGATGTCCCTTCTGAAGACACTGATTCATTCATTCATTCTCAAAATAAATAATTAAATGTCCATATTCATGATTCCTGACACATTATAGACAGAAATACACTAAATGCTGAAAAAATCTAGGTTACTTCAATTATTTACTTATTTAGTGTATTAAAAAAACTGAGGCATTCCTATGCACATAAGCATAAAAGTATGCATTCATTAGAAGACTGTGATTTTCTTTTTGAGTCCTAATGCTGTTTTAACCTAATTTAGGTGCTTTGAAGTCAATTCCCAAGTTTAAAGTATGCTGTTAAAGGTGCCTGGATACTGCAAGATTTGACTTCCACACTATAAATCTTTATAGTATAGAACACTCCATGTTTCTTACACAACATAAATGATACATCATGGCCATTAGCCTTCCCCTTAGTTGCTGATAAAGTAAAATAGACCCATTCTTTACAGTAGCAGTAATTTATCTGTTCAGATAAATATTACTCTTGCTGCAATAAAGTGCAGTATTTTACAGCTGCATACCATCTTTGCAAACTATAAAGCGGTAATTAAAACCAAGTATGAACAGAATGCTAAGTGAATCTTTGAAGGTAAAGGGGATGAAAACAATTTCCAAAAACCTCCCTCAGCAAAAACTGAAGCTTAACATGTAAGTAAAGGAATGTTTGTTCATGTGATTTTTGAATCCACAGCAAAGTCATAGCATTAAATGAATTCCTGATATTACCTTCAGTGAAGGTTGTTAATTTGATGTCGTTAAATATCTAACATGTACATGCCTTGTACATGTTTTATTGTATGCAAGTTAGATAAATCAAGAGGCTATAACCAAATGACTCATGTAACTAAAAATTTAAGTAGCTATTCTGTAAATATATAAACATAATTATACTGATAATATTAAGAATTCAGTGAAATGTAGTATGATATGATAACTGTTTATAACTCCAAGATTCGGGAGACATGAGTGAGCCCAAGTAGAAACTCACGATGCTATAATAAGGAGACATGAAGGATTTACACTGTGTAGTAGCATTAATACTCCTGAAAAATATCAATCCATGTATCTCATCATATAAACTAATAGTCACATAAAGTATCTGCTGGATAAGACATGAAAACAGCAACACTACTTGTCTCCTTCTAGTGTATTTTCCTCCTGACTAATACTGAAAGACTTATGACTTAAACTGAAAGTTGAAAGATTCTGGAAAAGAAAATAACTTCAGAAATAAATTAGTATTAAGACACATGCCAGCATACTAGTTTGTGCAACTGCTGGGAAATAGAAAATTATCTGAAAACAATATTTGAATGTTTATTTGTAAATGTCACAGTCAGCATTATTTAAATCTCACGTACCAAAATCTACTTCAATCAGCCAGAACATTTTTCAAAACATTAACAACATAGATAATGCGATCAACAAAATAAAATGACAAATTCTTTTTTTGTGTTTGTGTTTCTCTTGCTGCCCACCATACAGAGCCACAGACCACATAGAACCTCATAGCAACATATTTTACCCAAATGCATGAATCTAGAGAAATTCATAGGATCAGAGAACAGTTTGACTGGTTTGGAATATTACTGTGGTAACTACAGAAATAAATTATTTCTCAGGCATTTCTTTCTAATTGTACAAACACGAGATGCCAGCATTAAATAGAAAGCACAGGAGCAACTGAATGAATGTTGTCAGTTTGCCATATCCTTGGTTTCCAAGGTTATAATATAAATTAAGTTTCTGCACGTGTTCACATGTTTCAGCAAAGTTGTGAATTTAAGTAAAAATGAAGTAAAAGTGAAATAATTTTCTTCCATCTTGCCTTCTCAAAAAATGTAATTTCTAATTCTAAAGAAAAGACAAGACAAAGAAGTGAAATGGACTAGAAGTGAAATGGGCTATAAACAGGCCAGTATTCAGGAGAAATGGCCTCAAGTTGCACCAGGGAAGGTTTAGGTTGAATATCAGGAAACACTTCTTTACAGGAAGGGTTGTTAAGCACTGGAATAGACTCACCAGGGAGGTGGTTGAATCACTGTCCCTGGATGTGTTTAAAAACTGTCTGGATGTGGTGCTCAGGGACATGATTTTGCAGAGGGTTGTTAGAGTTAGGGTAGTATGGTTAGGTTGTGGTTGGACTTGATGATCTTGAAGGTTGTTTCCAACCTGAGCAATTATCTTGAAGGTAGTTTTGAACCTGAGCAACTCTATGATTGATTCTATGATTGACTGAGTTAGTCCCAAACAAAACAAAATGAAGAAAATATGCATCATCGCCACTCAAAGCTATTCCAACTATAGTGTTGTTATGCTACTTGTCATAGTACCAGATGAAGTAAACAAGTGATGTAACAGCTTTCCCAGTCCTCCAAAATCCTAAACATGAAGATCATGTGTATCAGAATTAAAACTATCATAATTATGATGCTGGCATTATTAAGTATTCAAGTTGTAGATATTTGAGTGCAATAAGCTATCATTTTCCCTACAACAGTACATTGATTTTAGGCTTACAGCTAGTAAATACGTATTAAATTACACTTTAGTCAAACACCACCTTTTGAAATAAGGCAGTTGAATGAAAAAACTAGCTTAATAAATAAGAATTGTATCTGAAGGTAGACTGAAGTCTGATATGCACACAGACATGCACCGTGAAATAAACATTATACAAGCATTACAGATGTATGCGCATATCTATCATGTAGGTACATAGTATATATATGTGGCTAGATATGCATATTTCAGGCATAAACATGTGATACATGTATGAAGTACGTATACACAGTTTTGGCTTAGACAACTGTAATTTTTACTTGTAAATTGCTCTCAAGTACTACAAAACTCACTCAGAGCTCTGTATGTGGCATACGGTTGGAGCTATGTGAAAGAGGATACACAGGGTTGAAAGATTTTCTGCTTCACCTTGGTATATTTTTGTAATCAGATAGCATAAACATATACAGCAAAATTTCAGGACTAGATGTACAGTTTAGTAAAGTCCATATAAAACTTCCTGACACTACTGTGGACAGTGTTAAACAGCAGATCTTGAAATACACCAAGTGCTAGAAGTACTTAATTACTGTTTCATCCATGATCTTTACCTGTTTTTTTCTCTATTGCTGTGTTTTCCTTTTCTATTTTAACCATAATTAAGACATGTAATTTCATATTAATAAAATAATATAAAAATAAAGACCTAATGTTTTATTAGAAGATATAATAGTAAAAATTGCATAGAATAATAATTGTTGCAATAGAATTGTTACAGTATAAATTGTGTCCTTATTAGGAATATATATCCACTTCTCCAGCTACCTGAGCTTCTCACCATACATTAACTGTTTCTGACCATCCTACATTATGTATGAGTACCATGGGAACAACTTGGGCTGCCCTTTTGCTACTGAATAACTAGGGACAACTAATCTAGTATCATTACAATGCTAAGGGAAACAAGAAATTATAGGCTATTTTAGATCTACATTAATTCCATAATAAACTTTTTTGAAATAAACATGATGAAAATAGTTACAAGAATCTGTGAAATTTTCAAGTTCACCATAGTCAATTTTAAATATGTAACAACACAGACACGGTTAATTCACATCATTCTCAAGGTGGAAAGAGAACTGAAGTGAAATCTGATTTAAAAGTCTGACTCCTTTTGAATCTTCACTTCATAGAGAAAAACACTTGCTGGTAGGCAATACCTTTACCATTAGTGATTAATTTTACATGTTATCAAAAGGTAATTTAGGAAAAACAGTTGGGAAGAATCTTAATTTATAAAGCTAACTACTGCATTTTAGATGTCTTGTGGTAAAATGATATTGAATGGTACATGATAGTTTAAAATCTGAATTAAATGTCTTGTCACTATTATGCATAGACTAATTTCACAACATTGTTTGACAGTACTCAATCTTTAAACTGATGGGAACGCTTACTCGTTTTCTTCTTTTAGGAATATCATTTTCTACACTTCAAAACCAAATAAACGAAAACCAAATCCATAAAGCTGTCATCCTATTTTACTCTTTTTACCAGTACATAGAGATCTCCTAACATTTTAAACTGTTTTTGGAAGCACTACTAAGACTACACAACAGTAAGCCTGAACAGAGTAGAGAGAAAAGGCCACTCACTGAATGCTGAACAGTTACCTAGTGAAAGATCTGTATTCTGAAAATCTGTTCAAGTAAAGCAAAGGTTTTCATTTAACAAAGTCCACATTAGATTCACAGAAAATAGAAGAACAGAATACAAGATGACCTATCTGACATTATTTCATTATTGTACTAAATCACCTTTTAAATCTCATCACTCAAGGAATTTTAAATTTAAATCAGAAATTTAAACCTTCCTATGAAAAGTTTTATATATATATATAAATCTTTATTCTGTTTTCTACTACTCCATTATAGTTCCTTTATCACATACATATTGTTTTGTATTTATCTTGAAAAATATCTTTGATTCTGATTGCACCTCTGTAGAGATAATGAAGTTTAGCAAACACTAAACATCAAAGCAAACAATAGGTCATAGTTAGGAAAATATCTTTCTCCCAAGTGATTTTTCTATTGCTGTAATCACCATTTTTGTTTCTTTTGAAAGCATTCTGAGGTTTATTTATTATGACAAAATTTTGATTGTATAAGTGCTGATCAATAATGACAGCTATGTCCTTCAGTTTTTGCTGTTTTCTCCTCTTCTGCTTCAGGTACTGGCTGGAAAATGGGTTGTTTTGCCTAAGTTCATTATCTCAGATATAAAAATCTGTTCTGTAACTGTCAGTTTACTTTGTCCCATGAAATAAGGAATGACATAGGTGTTCTGTGAGTTCCCACTTTGAAGGCAAAACAAAACAAAACAGAATATTCTCTTCAAACTGATTGTTGGTAGTAGTGTTCACCGAGAAAGCAAACAAAACTGAAACAGGTGTACCACACAGTACATTACAAAATCAATGGGACATGGATAATGAAGTACAAGACATGGGAGTTCGCTCCAAGTGATTTCTGGTATGGAGCCCTGTATATTCAACGTGATCTTAACAAATTATTCTTCAAAGAGACACTCTAATTCTGAAGAAATAATATGGTTTGAAT
>PPHD01004638.1:1502-15979 GCA_002909625.1 Bambusicola thoracicus | reverse complement strand
ACCCCCCCCCCCCCCCCCCCCCGTGGATGACAAATAAGGAAGACATTTAGGGCACACAGAGATTTTTTAATTAAAAAAAAGCAAATATTTTCAAAGACATAACATTCTAGTGCAGAAATCAAAAGTAACTGTAGAGAAGGCTCAATTTCACATCCAGTGGCAAAGAACTGTAATTTACATAATACTAGGAGAGATCTAGAACTGGTGTTGTACAGTCAAGAACAGTAGATGAAGAGACCTGAAGGATTAATTACCTGAGCTGATACATTACCCAGTAAGATTCTCAGGACATTGTCACTGCAAAGTAAAAGTCACATTTTGCAATTTGTAAACCTTGGATAATAAGTGAATAATGTACACACAGTATTGTTTTGAATTCTTAAAATGATTTCAATTTCTTAGAAACACAAAATTGTAGTTTAACAATGACATGCAGAGATTGAAAATAGAAAATCCACAAATTGGAATTTTATCACCATAGAAAGGAAAAAAAATACTTAGAGGAGCAACTTCCTAGATGATTTGTGAATAATGGAAACACTTGCATTATATTTATTGTCATTGTGTGCCTTTATCACTTTTATTGTTGTGCTGCAGTATAGTCCTTTGAAGGTCTGCCAAACCACTGCAGCTTGCTCAAATGCAGGGCTGAATTTTAATTAAGCTTAGCAAAATACTCATTGAATTTACTGGGCCAGATTAGGCCAGTCAACCTGATAGACATTCAGAGGGCATCTTGCTTACTTGTGTTAATAACTGACAGAAACAATTAATAGACTTTTGGGAAATAGTTAAAACATGAAGAAAAGGCTGTCATCACCTCTTCTCACTGAACGTCTCAGCTTTTGTTACTTAACAGGGCTACAAAAGATTTTTTTGAAGAGAATTTATTAGGTACTGAAGAATAATCCAGTATTAATATTTGTGAAATGCACCTCACAAAGATAATGAATTTTGCTTTAGAAAAGCGTTCACTATCAAACTGTATCATAATCCAGCAAAAAGGAGTTTCTGTGGTCTCCAAATAATAATGTTAAATATGCATGTAAGAAGTAGTCTTCCACTTACAGAGTTCTTTTTACTTTTTCATGGAAATGATATCATCTCCTATCTAATTCTGCATCTTCAGACTTCCCTGATAAACAAGATCACAAATCACTCAAACAAATATTCCCCTTCATTTCTTTTCTCTGTGACAGAAAGAACGAAATAAGTTTAGAAGCCAGATGGGTTTGGACATAGTTGCAATGTCCTTAGGATACTGCTTAGGATTATTTGTTTTGTTGTTTTCTCCTACCAACACCTGCAGTACATTGAAGAAAGAGAGAAAAAATGGTAAAGAACATGTGAAAGTTTTATAAGTGACAGTAAGATACGTTAAAACCTAATTCACATTAGTAAGTTACTCAAGTGTCCTAACCTTTTGTACCACACACAAGACAATACATAATGATTAATTTAACTCACTATTGTCATGAAAGGAAAGTGCACGAAATTAAGAGACAATTTACATTTGCTTCTAGGAGTCTGGATTCATGGTACTAATAAATAAAATTTAACTAATTAAAGTAATTTAAGAAAAAACCACAAGATTTCTTATTTGGTGACTGAACTTTAATGAGCAAATATCTTGGAGAAATCAGGAGTGACTTTCAGCAGAAGCAACAGTAGTAAGGAAATTACCACAGAACTCAACATTAAAAGACTGAGTAATAGGAGACCTAAGAGTTGTTATCTCCCTAACTGAAAAGGTGAAAAAATCCAGAAGTGGGAAAAATGTGCAGTTAAAATAAGGACAGTAAATTCATGTCAGAAAGTCCTTCAGTTTGTCACTGCAACCAGAACTGAATGGGGCTAACACTCAGTAGTGTTTTTCAGTTTTCTGGTGTGCAAATTTAATGCAGAGGGTACAAAAAATACCAAAGTACTTTAGAAGCAATTTTCCATGTAGGGATTTTGCCTATGAACAGAAAACACAGGAATAAGGTTTTTTTAAAAATATTGTTTAGTACATGGTATTCCCCACTCTCTTGCAGTTAAACTTCTCTATTATTAATCACGTTAAGACATATCTAATCTGTCCTTGCTATTATATTAATTAGAATGCTTCTGCTTCTAAGCAAAGGATTTACTTTGAATAAACATTTCAGAATTGGACAAAAACAGAAGCAGAAGAAAAAAACAGGTTAAAACAAAACAAAGCAAAAACAAGAACAATATTTTACTGATTACTTATGCTATTCAGAGAAGTGACATTCAGAGAAGTGACATATCAAAGGATGATGTAAATTATACAGAAGTTTCCATAACATCAGCTTGGGGTGAAATATTTGAACTTAATTTTTCTGCAGTTCAATGACCACATAAAAGAGGAAAATAACACTTAGAAGTATTGTCACCATCATGTTTGCTGCTATTCATGGCATCTTCACTTGCTCACACTTACAAGGGTCAACCTTACCCCCAGGGTGGTGTCTTAATTGGGTGAAATGTTTACTGTTCAAAAGACTGATGAAGTGTAGAAAATAATCAGCATATTCCAAACTTCTACTTTGCTGTGTTGTTTACAAGAATCTCCCTTTGAGAGCTATATCAATGATATGCAAATTTGTTCCTGTGTTCCTGCTTCACTAATATCAATCTAAACTTACAAAGTAAAACCCACCGTTTTTTTTTTTTTTTTTTATTAAGATATATAAGGCTCATCACGCTTAATACAACTCATTACTTCAATATTTCATCTCATGCCTCCTTGCCACAGACATAATATGTACTTTTCTATTTTAAAAATCTACAGAATGAAGTTAAATACTACATTATATTTTTCAACAGGCAGATCAGGGTCACACAATAAGGAGAGTAGAAGTAACATTTACTCTCCCATGAGGCTTCACTAGACAGCAATTGTTTAATCTTTTGATTACTTTTTTTTAGCAGACTGAAAATTACTAGCTTTTTCAGACTATGTCTACAAGAATGAGGGAATTATCCAACCTGTTTAGGAATCATTCATTAAAAAACTGTTTGATAAAGCTAGCGAAAGTTAAAAATATCACTGCATTACATTTTGCTTCTTCACAATTGCAAATAAGTATTTCTTCAAGAGATGGTGTGAACAGTTAATACTTTTTCTTCTAATATTAAAATAGTAATTTCTTTTCTTTTTCTAAAGCAGTATTGCTTATTACAATTCTTGTGATGCTTGGCCAGCTAAAAGGATATTTTCTCACAATAGGTCCTTTCCTATCATCCCCATTAGAATTCTGGCAGGCTTCCAAAACAGTTACCCTCCATCTGCTACTGTTTGATAGAAATGGTACCTTGAGGCCCAATTGACCTAAGACCCCTTGAACTCTCTAGCACTTTAACAATTTTTCCTCAGTCAATTAAGTGAACAAGAAATGCTGTATGAAAATAACTCTGGTTTCACACTTTATCGTACCTCCCAGCACAGTTCCCTAGTCCTGAAGTTTCCAGCATTTTCCTACTGAGACAACTTTCAAGTAATTCTTTTCAGACTCTCCCTTGTGGCAGCAACAGCAGAAAGCCTCAACAAGAGGAGTTGCTGAAGGTTTCCAAGAACCCTACAAAATGAAGTGTTCTACAGCCTGGGGCTTACAAGATTCAGGGCTCTCTAATGAGAAAATGTTGAAGTGCTGAGGTGGACAAACTCAGCTGGAGGTTTAGGGCTCCCAGGATTCCTACTTTGCAGCCAGAAGCTTTCTCTGCTTCATTATGTTTAACAGAGCATCATCACAATTAACTTTTATTCAAAAATAAAAAGAAAAATTAAATAGATATAAATTGTAACTGATACATACCAAGAGATTTAAGATGTGACACTACAGAAGATGTGCTGTTATTGTTCCAATAGTAAAATGTATGAGGATTCTGCATGTATGATATTTTCAGGATACAATTCATGTATATCACTCCAAAAATAACACCTCCTATGTATTTCCTTGGAAACAACAACAAATACAAAGACCACAATAACACTACTTGATACAGCAAATTTCAGCTACAAAACACTGGTTTTCAGCACAGTCACCACCATTAGTTATGCACTTTCACCTGCAATGAACAAGAGCCTGTAGGCCACACTTGTAAAAATCTGCACAAGAGAAGGCTACCCACTGTTTCACAGTTGCTACAACAGTGTGACTGCCCATTCAGTCAATCTTTTATCAGCCTAAATAGACAAAAATCAGGAGGCACCAACTGTGGACTAGAAAGTGGCTATGGTAGAACAGTCCAGCCAAGACTGGCAATGTGCTCCACAGCCTTCAAACTTGCATAGCCTAGCATTATCATGTTGTAAAAATAAGGTTATCCTCTTCCCTTGCCTGACTTTGGCAAGTGGAGCCTTAAACTGCTGCACTGTGATGTAGTCTGAGTTGGAGCTGGTTTGTCTGGGTTCCAGGAAATCCTGAAGATCATCCATATCCTAGCCTAGAGGACAGTGCACATCCCTTAACTTGGTGAGAGCTGCATCTTGAACTTTTTCTACTATGGGGAATTCACATGTCACTCCATGGACTGCCATCTTGACTCCAGCTCTTAGTGATGACAACACATCTCCTCATCAGTAATGATGCAATCCAGGAAACTATCACCTTCAGCTTCCTATTGGTTCAGTAAGTCCTGAGACACTTGAGTATGGTGTTTTTTCTGTACCTATGTGGGCATCTGTGGGACCCAGCTGGCAGAAACTGTACTGCTCCAACATTGCCACTGCTGTTTCAAACACACTGAAGCTGATATTCAGCACCATACACAGTTCCCTGGTTGCAATTCACCAATTTGCACAGATAAGCTGATCAATACACTCTTAACATGTGGCAGCTGTGCAACAGCCTTCCAGAATGTGGGTTGTCTTTCATATCACAATCACCACTGCTGAAACACACCACCCAGCACCTCACTGTGCTCACATCTACTGCCTCATCTCCATCAACATTCAGCAAGCATCAATGGATGTCAACGGATGCATGTTTTTCTTCATTGAGGAATTCAATTATTCTCCTTTACTTCATGTGCTCTTCCATGTCAGACACCATATTGTCAGCCTGACCCTCTGCTGCCATTTGTCACACAGCAACAAAAAGTAATGGAATATTGGTGGGAAGATTCAACCTCTACTGCTGTACCACCAACATCTGCCTCTGGCATTGTGGAGAGATTACTTCTGGAGAAGCCTTCATATTTTGTATTTATACAAAACAGTTTCTGTACACGAACATATACCACAGAACTCCTTTGATTTTCACAGGAATCACTATGTTACATGTTCAATAAAGAAACTAAAACCCAACACTTTCACTTAGGCAGTCCCTACATTAGATATCTAATTTGTTGGCAATGGCCAATTATTCGATCATGGCAACATCCACCATTTGTCAAAGACTGTGTACTAGAATGACTGGTAATCTAGTGAGTCTATTTGAGACAAATACTATGAAGCGAAAGAACACAGTAGGAAGAAGAGTTGGCTATTTCATTCTTGTCCTCCTCTGCTAAACCCTTTAGGCTCAGCAAACAAGTTAGATTGGAAAGTGAATATAAAGGGAAGGGAAAGGAGAGAAAACACGAGAAAGGCAAAATGAACTAAGTGTTTCTATTTAAAAAATATTTTACATTCCAACCATTAGAGACTGGTTCTTAAACACATTCTGTATTTTTCAGCTTTCAGCTACATTTTGTCTTGAAAGTACCTGATGTAGTGCAGTTCCAATTATATTAATGAGAAGAGAAGCAGTCACTGACATCCTGATGCAGCTCAATATCATCACCTATCTTGGCAAACAGTATAATTATTTTATGGTAGCAAGAAACTTTAAGGGAAAGGTTCACACAAAGATGCATACACTGATTATCAACAACCAGAAATTTTATTAATGGACTCTGTTTCATGAGTACTTAATGCACATCTTCATCCCAGAATACACTATCTTTATTATTCTGAAATGGGAATTATGCCAATTATTCTGAAACGGGAAGCCATAAAGCTATGAAATGAACCCTTTTCTTCAAGTCACTTTTCTTATGAAAAGTGGAAAGTTTAAATAATTTGTAACTAACATTTGAAAGTGTTTTTACCAAGACCAAAGTATTTATTACTTACAAAATAACATACATGAGTCTAGCTGAAGTACAATTAATAAACAAAAGCCAGGATGAAGTTGATATGACAGTATTTTGAACAGTATATTTTTATACATGTATTTGTATGGTTGTGCATGTGTCTGTGCACAGAGAAAAAATACACAACAGAAGAAGCTTGTTCTGAGAAGAGAGGTCGGAAATCATCATTTTGATTGCATCAGACATACATGAAATGCATCTGGATCAACAAAGGATGTTCCCAAGTCTAACTTAATCAGAATAAAAGCCTACTTTTCTAATACAGACTTTTTTCTTTTTTTTCCCCCCCAAACACTAATGATAAAGACAGTGATTTCATAAGTTTAAATGAGAAAGCAACAAAAGTTATAGTTTTATTTTCAAACATACAGAGGAGCTCTATTCAAAAGAGTTTCATTCTTGTAATGCATATCATAGTCCTTTTACTTTAGCTGTCATATCTAATCGGCCTGTTGATCTAGTACATCAGTCTGTCCTATAAGGAAAACTTAGAATGCAATTTAAATATTTTTGATTGCTTTTGGGCTTTATAAACAGAAGTTTCTGAGGCAAAATTGTGTTCATGTCTGAGTCAACTGCTAAATGTTATGCAACTATCTTGTCACCTGCATCTTGTAACAAGACCCTTTCCTAAAAACATACATAATGAAGGTAAAGCGTAAAAAAAGCAAGGCAATTATTTAATGAACATATATTTGCCATGCAGGAAAGTTGCAGCACATTCAGTTTTGTTAGGAAAGTGTTCTGGACAAGACAATGCATAAGAACATAGATCAACTCAGGGGAGAAAAAACATTTCTATACTGACTAATAGAAACCTACATCTTTGTAAAAAGCTTAAAAATACACAGCAAAGGCTTGTTCATGTTATCTTCATATAGCAAAACATACCTGTGGGAAGACATTAACCAATCCTATCTTATTGGAAAGCCTATGGTAAACAGCCTGATGCTTGTTATTAGATTGACAAGCAAACAAAACCCATGGTAATATCAAAGTGTCACTGTAGGAACACTTCCTTGAAATTCCTCTGAGCTACCATAAATTGTGTCCAGTTACATACTGGGTGAAACAATCAGATCATAGAATATCCTGAATTGCAAGAGATCCCATGAGGACCATCAAGTCCAAATGAAGCCTAGATATTATTTATACTGAAATCAGATGGCATGAATACAAATCACAGAATCATAGAATCATGATGGTTGGAACAGATCTCTAAGATGATCCAGTCCAATCACCCATCACCAATATTTCTCACTAAATCATGTCCCTCAGTACAACATCTAAATGTTTCTTGAACAACATTAGTTCCTCAGTGGGAGAAAAAAAGTCTTAGGATATTGGTGTATCACTATAGCTTTACTCCCTTCTATTTCTATACTTCTACTCTGATTTGCTTCTGCTCATGATAGTTTAAATATTAAAAAAAGATAAAGGAATCATGGTCATGACTAAATTGCAGGAATAATGCTGATTCATTTTAAATAAACATTCCTGATCTCTCTTTAACCTACTTGGGATAAAACCTTTCAGTTACAAGAAATTCCTTCTCCAGATAATTTTTCTGAATTGCTCTGAAAGAAGAATTTTCAGGAAAATAATGATTCTTTTTAATGTTCTGTGCAAGCGTATTACAAGACTTCTAGTGTCTTGTAATTGAAAACCTCAGGCACCATAACAAATGAGAGAATGAACTTCCTAAATTCTCATTTTTCTAATCTAAACTTGTTATCAATTTTTGAGACAAGAAACTCAACAATATGTCTCTAACATGATTTCTAACCATATATGGATTTCATCTTGTATTTATTTTATGACAACTGCTCTCGATACATATAGGATTTTTGTTAAACTATGGCAGACCTTTTCTATTTCAGCACTACCATGTTTGAAATACTACTGTTATTTCATAATATGGCTCCTGAAAAAACACTGCAAATACCATTCCAGGGTAATTAAAGCAAATGTCAACATTTGCTAAAATACAAGAACAGGTGAAATTAAGGCCAGAATGCATAAGCTACTACTTCTGTACCCCAGATACAAATCACATTCCTATGATATATTAATAAAGTTAATGCCTTTCATAACAGTAAAAAATAGTATTTTAAGTTAGGAAAA
The DNA here is from genome assembly GCA_002909625.1 of Bambusicola thoracicus. Classification (NCBI taxonomy): domain Eukaryota; kingdom Metazoa; phylum Chordata; class Aves; order Galliformes; family Phasianidae; genus Bambusicola; species Bambusicola thoracicus. The sequence continues at coordinate 7,711 of PPHD01004638.1, read as the reverse complement.
ATATTTTTAATAGTAATCCATAAGACTTTATTTATTCATCACCAATACACTAGAATGAAGGCGTACTGGAAGAGTGACTAGAGAAGGGGAAAAACAAAGAGGACAAAGGTATGGAGGCTATGAAAGAACAAGTACCAAGAAAAGAAGCCTGGTCAAGCGTGCCAAGGGTACAGGAATGATGAGACTGGAGGTACTTCTATAGAAGGACTGGATGAGGAAGGAGCTCGAAGCATCCATGAAAAACAACATTCCATGAATTTGAGAGATAAAAATTATAGAAGGGATGGTACAGTTACTGGAGAGATAAGTCAGGTCAAGTATGCTTCCTTTTCTGACAAGTAAATTTGTACTCTTCTCTTGCATGTCCTAAGACAAATACTAATGAAAAAACTAAGGGAAGAGAAGGCACAAGACAGATGAGCATGAAGTAAAAGGCACAGCAACTGTGTCCATGGAGGAAGGGAAAGAGAGGCTAGCAGTCTGTTACTGAAAGAAAATAAGAAGTCTGCAACACTTCTACATGGGGGAAAAAACACAACAACAGGTGAAGGTACTGATTCAAACAGTTTCAGTTTCACCTAGCATTTGCATTCACTTTTCAGCCCTAATGTTTCAAAGAAAGTTAGTGATGAAAACAAAGTCATGTGAAACATGGCATTTAGAATGTGTGAGCAAGCTGCTGACCAGACTGGCAATAAATAAGATAAGTCATATCAGATTAGGCTACTGGAAAGTAAGTAGCTAAAGCATAAAAGTGAAATGAGCATTATCAAAAAAAGAAAGCAACCCAGATTCTCTGATTCAGTCTTAAAAAGTGTGTATATTTTTAAAATAAAATTATGTAGTATACAAGTCAAACTGCTGAAAATTCACCTTGATTTTATCTTCCTGCATGTTTTACAATGTAGGTTATCCAGGAAAAAAAGAACTCCCTATCTATATTCTAAAGAAATACAGAAATACAGATAGCAATAGCAGTGGCTCTTAATGGAATTAGAAATTATTAAAAGTAGAAATATTAAATTAAAAAATCAATTTTTATCTAAGTAGCATCCAACATGCAGTCTTATTTACTTAAAATATAAAATGCAATCTTGGTCTGTGTTTTCACATTGTAAAAGTAATAAGAAAACTAATTACATGGAGTGAAACCCTGGTACTGGTAATATAATGCAAGTTTCATGTGGATGTCAGAGAAACCAGGATTTATAGGAAGTCAGATATTAGTAGTTCCCTCTGTCACAAATACATCTGTTTAGTTGTGTATTGTAACTAAATCAATTTTTCCTCTTCTGGGCACAAATCATGAATAAATTTATATTTACTAGAGATAAAATAACTGTTCTCAAAGAACATTCACAGTACTGCAAAACTAATTCTTGCTTAAACATTCAAATCCTTCTGCATATACATCTTTATTGACATGATAATAATGTATTCTTCCCATAGAACCCCTGCTGCATTCAGTTATATAACAAACAGTGCTTATTTTAATGGGAATTACTTAACACTCTCATTCACCCTCACTGACAGATCCTTCAAATCACTGTCTGAAAACAAACACCAACATCTCATTAGATTCTTCAACTCTTCATAGTTATCAATAAATCAATTTCTGCACTGCTATGAGACCAGAGTACATTATCATCCTGTTCTAGAGAAGAGAAATAGAAGCTCAGATGAAAAAAAAAAAATCAGAAGTAACTTCTGAATTCAGGTGTTTAAAATTACAAGAAGCCCTCAATATTTTCTGTGATATTCCCACTGTTTGCTAATCAGACTTCAAGATCTGACATTCAAACCTTGAAAATAATGCATAATCATTAATAAATATCAAAGGTTTTTCTAGGAAGATAGTCATGTACTCTCTGGCTTAGACAGGCAAAATTTAGTTCATCAGGGCAATATTTGATTTCCTTAACTGTCACATTTATTTACTTTTAATAGAAATAACCAGTACAGACCCAAAGATCAGAAGCTACCTTGACACTATTTTTAGATGAACATACTTTAAGAATTATTTAATGACATGCTCTTACTTAAACAATCATTACATGACAAAACAATCACATGCTTACAAAATGCCTCCTCCAAATTTATTTTTTCTTGCTCTTGAAACCAGATCCAGCTGACCTACAATCTATATAGAGTAGTGTCTTTAAGACTGGTTAATAATATGAAAAAAAGGCAAAACTGAACCTGTTAACTTCCTAACAAATTCTGATATTTCTGCAATAATATTGATTAAAAGAAAATCTGTTGTTTAAATACATTTTGTATACTTCACATTTCTAATAACAGAAAGCTATTAAATGCAAGTTAACCACTGCTAAATATATACGTCATTCATAGATTTCTGAATCAGAGTAACTGATAACAGTAACAAGTTACATAGTGAGATACCATGCTTGAAAAAAAAGACTGTCCAGACTGCTTTGATCCATGCTGGGAAAGCAAAGGCAAGTGACAACTGGCTCTTGCCCACAACTTTCCTACAGGGCACTACTCATGCCTCTTCACTAACTTCAGTTTCAGTCCCTTCAGTCTCTCTTCAGTTTGGGCTGCCCACAAACCCAGCTTCTTGGATGCCTTCTCCCCTTCTCCCTTGGGCTCAAGTTTCACTCAGCTTTTTCAGTGGGATTTCAAGGACATCTCCCACAACTCATTGCTCCAACCCCCCTCCCATCTAAAAGGCTGAAATTACTTCCCATGCTTATCAGTGCCTTAAAACACTGTTCGTTTCCTCACACAACTTCAGAATGCACCAGGGTGAGCTATTCATAGAATGGATTTGGTTGGAAGAGACCTCAAGGTTCATCAAGCTCCAAAATCCACACCACAGGCAGGGCCACCAACCTCCACATTTAATACTAGATCAAGCTGCCCAGACCAGGCTTCCTGTCACCCACTGACACTCCTAGCCACATTTCAAAGAGAAGGATCATTAGAACCAGAGAAGACAGACAGGAGTTTCTCTACTGGAAATGCAGGCTAGTGTAACTTTGGAGTAAACATACAGAGATGGGACGGCTTGCTGAGCATACTGAGATAAGTGGGTACAGCAAGAATTGTATAAGAGTGCAATCAGCAGTATTTTATTACTAATTGTGTCAATAGCCAATCAATCTGACATCATCAGTATTATGTATTCTGAGCGAGGATACAGATACACTGTCTGTGTAATGCACTACTCAAGACAGAAGGCTCCTACTAAGCACAGAGAGACAGTCTCCTCCTTATACCTGCTTCAGGTTCTGGTGCCAACTCAGGTGACTCACAGCAGCCTGAACCTGCTGCCTTCAGCTCAGCATGACCACACAGAGGGTACTGCAGGATTCCCGCTGCAACTGCCACCCCTGCACAGCTCATGCTTTTGTCAAACTGGCTGCAAAATCCCAGTGAAAGATAAGAGTGCATCCTGCATACAAAATCTGTTCCAAAGTCCAAGTCTCTCTTCTGTAGAGTATGCTAGCTGCCAGAACTATTACTTTTAAGTGGGTAAAGCTGTGTATTTTTCTCTGCTATTTGTCTTGAAGTCTGCTCTCCAGTCTGGAACAAAATGAGCCAGAAGCACCTTGAGGCAGATTAGCAGTTGAGCCCTAATGCTTGTGCCACACACTCTGCAAAGTGACTGAGAAGGCAAGGAGAATTCTTCCTCCTTGTACTTCTGACCCAATTTCATCCTCCTTGGGCATTTATTTACTCTGTACACAATATCTGTACACCTATAGAAGCTATGCATCCTTTCCAACAGTTGAGATGGGATAACAAATACAAAAACTGGTAATTAAAGAGTCTCGGGAGGTTTGATTCTAACCAGCTTTAAGTAAAAACAGTGTTAAATTGTTTCTTTCTTGTCATGTTTTTCTCTTCTTCAAAGGGATGTTTGGATTACCCTGCAGAATATGCCATGGATTTTATTTTCTGCGCTAACATGAAAATTATTAAATAGAAACTCGTATTCTCCCCAACCCTAACAGACTGTTGTCAGCACTCACAACATTAATAGTTTTAATTCTCCCCATAGCGTTCCCTCTTCTCAGCTACTGAGTGCATGCTATTTGCTGAAGCCTTTATTTTCCTAATCATCATGCTGATTTATGTCTAAAGTTGCGGCACGTTTTCCTCAGTCAAACAAAAATGAAACTCTCATAATTACCCTGGTACAGATGTTTTGGTTTGCCTACATGCTCATAAAAAAATGGAACTAGAAATTTTCAGATATTTCAGTTTTTGTCAGTGTTTTATAAACTGCCTTAGAAAAAGGAGCAGGTTTACTCTCTGTCCCACAATTATTTTAAGGTAATAGCCTAACATTTATTATTTTCAAGCTGAATAATTTAAAATAGGTGTGTTCTATGACTCACAAATTGTTAACAAGTCAGAAATCAGTGATGATTAGTGATTTAATGTTGCTACATTTTAATTAGGGAAAGGTATTAAAACATGACTAGTATGTGTTCCCTATATAACTTACCACAATAGTTTACATGCAAACCCAGTAGTGATGGACATACCTTCTCCCAAGGAAGTATCAGGTATCACCTCACAGTGTAGAGGTCTGCAGTTACTATAAATTTTTTGTTAAAATGTTTATGCCTCAGGGTAGCACAGGCAGTCAAGAAGGCATTGCACTTTGCTTTAGAAGATTTTGGCTGAATTTTGATTAGGTTTGCTTAAAAGCCAGAGGTTGAAAATGTCATGATAACACGTCAGTTTTTATTGAGGTAGTTCCATTAAGGTTGAGTCTCCTTAAACTTCATACAATCAGAAGAAAAGCCCCAAACACTAAAGCTTATGTCTTTGTGATGACTGGTAGCATCACTTTGAAAGACTACAGAAAATTTAGATATAGAAAAATACAAAGAATAGAAAGAAAAGAGGAAAAAGATGATAACATGTGTGAGGAGAACTGATATATAAAGAAATAGCATTCATCTAGAAAAACTGAAAACTCCAGGGGTTGGATCATTCCCTTAACAGTAAGGGAAGCAAGGATTAAATTACCTTATCCCACTTACAAAATACTGTAATAAAGAACAGTCAACCATAAAAAAAAACAGTGTAGACAGATAAATTCAATAATAAGAAAACAAAAAAATGGATGTGACTGAGCAAAAATATTTGCACACAATAAGTTAAGTGATTGCATTCAATAATAGTTTTCCTGCAGTGGCCCTGACCACAGACGAGAGACTTTCTTTCTTACATTGTGGAGTCAATAGACTTCAGGCTCTATGGCCATGATAACCTCCATTAAAGCTCTCACAGGAAACAACAACTTCTTTAGGGAATGAGGCACTACCTCTGAGTCTGAAACATTTTCTTGTTTCATGAATCAACTCAAACAGGAAAAAGAAGTAAACCAAAATATATACTATAAAAATATATTGACACTTGATGACTTCATAAACAATTTTATCTAAAAGCACATTCATGTAACTAATCAAGCTGTGGTATCTTTCGTAGACTACAGCAAAATGGGTATAACAATGCTATCTTAATAATACAGTCTAAAGTTTTTGGAAGATGAATAAACTTTCTAAAGACACTTCATAGACAAAATAGATGTCTGCATACCTCTCTTATTTCATCATCATGTGTTTATAATATAATGTTTCAACAGAACTGACACACAAAATACACTATTATGGACTGCATCCTCATTTACCATGATATCAGTATTGATATTATAAGGGCTACGGGGAATAAAAATAAAAACAATTTTTGCATGCTTATCTTTTCTAGAAAAAAAATTCACGAAGTGATACCCCTATTGGAAGCTCCACTCTGAAAAATAACATGATCCTAGAAATCCCCAAAATAACAAAACTATTTACATTTCTCATTAACTAATATTCTTATTTTTCTATGGAAAAGATATTAAGATTTTTCAGACTGTCAAATTGTACTACAGACAGCAAAGAAGCACAGTACCACTCCCTAGAAGAAATAAAGTTTCAAATTCAAGTCACACCCCTATCAATACTTCTACAATCTCATATCAAAGCATCTCACCCTGTCATCCTAGGGCAGTCGTTATGAATAAGAGGCCTGCATGGCAAACAGGCATACAGACTGCAAGGTAAATAGGCATAAGACCAGAGAGATTATCACATTTACAAAGGAGAAATGAAATAAAGATCCTACCTGCGTCCTGGACTCACAGAAGGGCTCCAAGAAGAGTGATCTCCAGATAGAGATCCTTC